>CAKNXH010059327.1:26832-50606 GCA_932178445.1 Andricus quercusramuli | reverse complement strand
CCCCCCGACATTTTTTCCTGCTATATATCCCTCCCCGAAGAATTTTTCTGGCTACGGCCTTGGCTTTGTCAGCTTTTTTTCAGCCCGAGCTGCAGTTTTATTTGCTAGGTGATTATCGTAATCATCGCTCACTAACAATAGATTCTCCTTCTCGTTCCTCTCTCATCCAAACTTCATATAGTCGATGCATTGCACTTATATTCAGACTTTGTTCCAAGTATTGCTTGTCACTTGTTTTTCGCGCATAGTGCGATTCAACCACCGGAAACATGTTGATGTGATCTCTAACGCTTTGTTTCAATGCCTCCGATTTTATAACATTCGCTTGGCTATTTTTCCCTCTCTTATCGGGAGAAATACCGCAGCCCCTTTCGTACTTCAGCAAGGCATTGTCCACGCAAGTATGTGATATGTCTAGAGTATCGAGAAAAAACAATTTACATACTCTTATCAACTCATTCTGCTTATTAATTATTGCAACCATATTCAGCAGAAGCCCTTGGTACAGGGACCCTCAATCTGCGAACCAAGGACGCGTTCGGTGACTTTGTTATAGGCCCTTCAGTTCTATTCCAAAGGAATAGTGTGTTCAGACAAGTGATTGGCCGGTAATTCTTCAGGTCACCTAAATTGTCCATCTTTGGAAGGAGTACTGAGCGCACTTCCACCAACCACTCCGGAATAGGTTCTTCCGACTTTAGATATGAGGTGAGAATGTGGGCCAGACGCTGGTGGGTTGAAGGAAACTTCTTCCACCAGAAGGTCTTGATACCATTAACTGGAGGATCTTGGCAGAGTCGAGATGGGTCAGAGAAGAACTGTTGGTTTTCTCTGACGCACCTCTCCCTCCGCTCTAGACTTCTCCTAGCATCCGATGGTAGATTAGACTATCCTTGTAGAGCCCCGCATGCAGGGATAAGGCAGCATAGTTTGAGAGATCACCCGGTATCCCACAGTCACCGTTCAAAACACCTCACCCAGGTGTCATTCAGCTTTCGGCACGGTAGTTACCCCTCCGCTTAGGGGTAAATTCCTTCAGGAACACCCCTGGTCTACTGTCCGCGACTGCTTATTAATTACTGTAACCATATTTAGCAGAAATCCTTGGTACCGGGTCCCTCTATCCACAACCCGAGAACGCGTTCAGTGGCTTCGTTATATGCTCTACGGTTTGATTCCAGAGGAATCGAAACCGATACCGAATAAACATATATGATATTATGAATGAGGAAATAAAAAATTATCGATTGGTGTATAATACAATCGAGTTTTCCGCGATAGGTCCCTTTCTTTGGGGACGATCACACATACATTCGGTAAAATTCTTTCCATGTCCTTCCAATCCTTCTCATACGCCAATGTATTATTAATCATTATCACATCCTATTTTTTCAATACCCCCCAGAATCCTTTACCCTTGTCTTATAACCCTGACAAGTAGCCGTTCACCCCTTTAAAGCAGGGGTGGTGTAATGTTGTATATTTCCTGAAAGCTCTTGTAATGAATAACCCTAATGTGAAATATTAGCGTTAGTCGGACATATATATGGGAGTTATGGGTCTTTGAAGTTAACATTGAAGTCTATAAGAAAAATCATTACTCTTGTCAGACAGGCCCTAATCACCCTGCTATGTTATGAACAGACACTATCTATGACCTGAAGAAGCAGTTCGGGAGATTATGAGATTTGGGAGACATAAGAACACACACAGTTTTTTTTGTTGTTGATGAATTGACTGTTATTCTCATAGACTCCAATGTTAACTTCGAAGACCCATAACTCCCATATGCATGACGGACTGACGCTAGTATTTCACATTTGGGTTAATTCATTACAAGAGCTTTCAGGAAATATATAACATTAAACCATCCCTGCTTTAAAGGGGTGAACGGTTACTTGTGATACATTCCAGGAATAAACTATTACGTCTCTCATTTCACTTTTCTCTCCCTCTTCCTTGCCTTCAATCCTTCTCTTCGTTCGTGGACCCCTCCGTATACCCTCTCCCTTTTCCCTTCCATTCTCTTATTTTAACCCCCTGTTATGGTTCTACAAGCAGACGACGAAAGATGGATGAATCGCATGAGAGTGTTTGAAGAGTACTTGGAAGCAAAAGATTTGTCGGTGAATGCAAGTAAGACCAAGATGATGTGCTTTAAGAATAGAAGAAGTGAGATAGAGTACGAAAGGAAGCTGAATGGAACACGCACGGAGGAATGGTAAATCTGGTTGAGGAATTCTGTTACTCAAGACTGGTTGAAAACAGGGGGGGGGGGGCTGCAGATGAAATATAGGGTGCAAAGTGTCATTAAAAAAGGGGGCTAAATGTGGGGTACAGGGAAAAGATGGTTCAAGGAAGATTGAAGGATGAAAATATGAATGTTCAATACGACAGGTAAAATCATAGAGAGCGGCTACAGTAGATCTGCCTTTTTGAAAGTCAAATTGAATCCTACGAAGAGGTTGTTCCGTTAGGATTTCCTCTTTTAAGTAAAGGTCCACTCATTTTTTCAGTATTTTCAGCATTAACGAGGTCAAGCTGATCAGTCTAAAGGAGTTTGCCTCCTAGTAGGTATGCTTACCCGGCTTTGGAATGAAGATGGCCTTCCTCCACGCTACCGGGGTGTATCCCATTGCTAAGCATGCCCAAAGATGCTGCACAATGGACACACCAAGGACTGAAATCGTTCTTGAACTAATGCAGGGAATATTTTATCATCTCCTGCAGCTTTGAATAGTTTGAATTTTTTAATTATCAATATAATTTTCGAATGAGTGACAATATGACTAGCTACTTTCCAAGCTTCCATTCTGGCTCTGATAGTTAGTCCTCCTGAGGGATATGACTTATCGGCTATGCAATTACCTCATTACACATGGCCCTTATAAATCATAACTCCTAACTCATAGCCCTCATTCGTTTAATCGAACTCCAAGCCATGTACAAGTCCCAATCTCCATTCTTTATAACCCTGTTAAAAAGGCGTCGAGTGTCCTTTTTCAGGTCTTCCAGTTTAGGATTCCAGCCGGGTGCATTTCTGTTTATTTTTTAATACTATGGAGACAATTGACCTCATTCGCTGTGTTATTACCTTTTTGTAGAATGCCGACAACAAATTCTATTTCTTTTATAGACTTGATTCTGCCCGGTATAGCATCCAGCAAGCTATTGAGATCCTCTCTATAAGTATACCAGTCAGTTACTTTATGGTTCCCATACCTTTGAACCTCAGGTATATTGGCTGTCAAGGAGGAGCATATCTCGTCGGCCTAGAGTTATACTACGCCATGTCGACTTTTTGAAAAATTGAAACCATTATTATTTTTAGGCTCAGTAAGTATCAAAATTTGTTTCTAAATAAAATTCCCTCCGAAATTTACTCACTAACCTGTTGCAACAAATAATTAAAATAGTGACGTTAATTAAAAGTTAGAATTATATTATGCCAAGTCCTTTTTTGCACTGTTAAAAGTTAAAAAATGCCAACTTCGTAGCGCAAATCTTATATGGGTAACCAAACTTTAATTTAAGAGATAAGAATTTTCAAAATATACTTAACCTTAAAAGTAACCATCAGAATATTACTGGAAAGTCTATAATTTGGGATAACTCATTAAATTCAAGGTATGCAATGCAATAGAATAGTGTAAACTATCATTCTGTTGATCATAAATAGTATAATATATCATAATATCATAATATCATATAATATATCAATATCATAATAGTAAATAGTCTAATTAAAAATATTTTGGGTACATAGCGTAATACAATACTGAAAAAATGAATTTTTGGAAGCTCATACTGCGCCATGTCCTAATCCAATTTTCTACAACAGGTGAAACACTTTTTAATAAAACTTTAACACTTTAACACATTTTATTATAACATTAAAATTTGTATTAATATGATCTTGATCACGCATTATTTTTACCGATAAACATATTTTTACATTTTATTTTTTTATTATTATTAAACAACAGCATAAGATACAGACTTAATATATAGATACATAAATACATATGTGATAATCTGCTGCGATATTTTCTTAGGTTCTAAGACCGGTGCAAAGAAGGTTGAATATGAACGTCTAGTGAATTAGCTCTGACAAAAAAATATAGACTTATAACGCTAGGAGGATATGATAAGGTTTCTGAATTTTAAGACTCTAAGTAGATACAATGCAACACGACATAGATCGTTTTTATCTGGTGAGTTTAGAAGCGCTACACAAAAGGCACCAGAGGCTGTAAGGCCGATTGCGGGCCCAAAAAACGATGTTCGAACATCTCTGTACATGGGGCATTCTGCTAGTAAATGAAAAAGTGTCTCTTCCACTCCCAGATTACAAATTGAACAAAGTTGCCCCTTACTGAAACCAAAATTGAGTTCTCCCACCGAAAATCTCCCTCTTACAGCACCAATGAGACGCACCTGCGCAAGAACTCTGACAAACTTGAACGGAGTACCGTTAGTCAGGTATTCGTGACCCATTGGATGAATAGAAAGATAGGGCAGTACCTGCAGGGATGTCGACTGGGCCAACCTGTGCAAGTCCACCCCCCGGAGGTAAGCTTCGAATTTTGCCAAAATTGTCTCTTTTCGTGCCTGTAGGCACAGCAAATCCAATCCAGGCCACATATCATCTTGCCCACACAACGATAAGAGATTTTTAACTTGTAAGACCCAGTTCAATTTTAGAACAGCAGTACCCGAATCAGCCAGGGTCTGCAGCCGTAACAAACAAATTCTAGGCAGTCTTTCTTCTCCCATGCCCAGAACCCTCTCCAACCAGTTCAATGCCATTTTTAAGATGTTATAGGCAATTGGGACTCGGCCTAGCTCTAGTCTCAGCGCATAACCTGGAGTGTAAGGAGGAAGCCCAAGCACTTTCTTAAAGAATGTGGATTGGATGACCTCAACTTCCTCACAGTATCTTAGTCCCCAAATTCCTATGGCATAAAGCAAAACATTGGCTACGAGACTTTGGAAAAGAATAAGGAACGTATCCGATGTTTCGCTAATACTTATCGAACATAAGAGGGCTGGGGACATGAGCTTTTGTAAGGTGATCGTTTGCCAATAGTTCCTTGGAAACTATAGAGAAAAATATGACTTTGTGGTATTTCTGGATTCAGAAGATAATGAGCTATGCCTATTATGCATCCAATTTTCAAAAACATTTATCATATTGCAAATACGCTCGGTCAAAATTACCCTACTTTTGAAGACTAATTTCTCGGCCTGCAATGATTATTTTAAAAATTTTCAAAATGCCCGACATAGATCGACATTTTATCTACAAATTTAAGTATCTAATTAAATAATTTCTCTTAAATAAATATGAGAAAACATTTGCAAACGAAGTGTCTGCATGGGGCAAATTCAAGGCAAGTAACTACCGACCTTAGCGGCCAAATATTGAGGAGAAATTTAGGGACGCCCACGCTATTGTACTCACTACAATGCATACCCCTTACTTCACCCTGGCAAGTTCTAGGGCCCACGCTAACTGTAATTCACATCTGGCACCAAACTCAAGAAAATCTTCTCAGATTTATTTCTGAATTTTCTCTTTGGCCACCAAAGCAATGTACGAAAGGTTAAGTTTCCAAAAAATTTGCCAAAAATACTTCTCTGACGTTCACCAAATCTGCATGTTTCTTGAAATTCTGATTCGAATGATATATACTTTTAGGAGTCACTTTTATCATATAAATTGAACATAATAATCGAAAAATGAAAAGAACCCAAGTTTCCTATTTTGGCAATCGAATGCCAACATTTATACAATGGTTATACATATTATAAAGCCGCAAGAAGTCGAAATAAAGTTTGAAAGTTTGAAAATGATACTCCACTTGAATTTTCGTCTAATCGAAACATTGCGTTGGGATAGCTTCACAATATATTCGATATTCAGTGAAAATTTGGAGTTAACTTTCGCATTATGATAGAAAAAAATCGTTTTGTATTGAAATCTTACTTTGTAAATGTAAAATGATAGTTACAAACCGAGAAATAAGTCTTCAAAAGTAGGGTAACTTTGACAAAGAATATTTTTAGTATGGTCAATATTTATTGAATTTTAAGAAATATTCCTTGTACCTTATTCATTGACGAATTAAGTGAAAATTTGGAAATAAATTTTGCACTATACTACCAAAAAAGCGTTCTGCATTGAAATCTTACTTTTTACTTATAAAATAGTAGTTTCAAACCGAGAAATTAGTCTTCAAAAGTAGGGTAACTTTGACCAAGCATATTTTTAATGCCATAAACATTCATTAAAATTTGACAAATTTTCGTTCTACCTTATTCATTTACGAATCCGCGCATACCACATACTCTATGGTTGTTAACAATGGTTATACATATTATAAAGCCGCAAGAAGTCGAAATAAAATTTCAAAGTTTGAAAATTATACTCTACTTCAATATTCGGCTAATAGAAACATTTCATTGGGATTGTTTCACAATATAATCGATATTCAGTGAAAATTTGGATTAAAATTTTGCATTATACTACAAAAAAAGCGTTTTGTATTGAAATCTTATTTTTTACTTGTAAAATAATAATTTCAAACCGAGAAATTAGTCTGCAAAAGTAGGGTAAATTTGACCAAGCATATTTTTAATGTGATTAACATTCATTAAAATTTGACAAATTGTCGTTCTACCTTATTCATTCATGAATCCAGGCATACCACATACGTTATAATTGTTAACAATGGTTTGACATAAAATATAGCAGCAAGAAGTCGAAATAAAGTTTGAAGTTTGGAAAATATACTTCACTTGAATTTTCGTCCAATCGAAACATTTCATTGGGAGAGGATAGAAGGAATTTTTCTCAAAATTTGATAAATATCGATGATATTAAAAATATGCTTCATCAAAGTTACCCTATTTTGAAGATTGATTTATCGGTTTGTAACAATTATTTTACATTTGAAAAGTAAGATTTCAATGCAAAACGCTTTTCTTCTAGTATAATGCAAAATTTCATTTCGAATTTTGGAAATTTCAAACTTTATTTTTTTCGACTTCGTGCGGCTACTATATCAGAAACTGTTTTTGATCAATTATTATTACTTTTGTGGCATGCCTGCATTCATAAACGAATAACGTGGAAGGGATTTTTAAAGATAATTGAAAAGGAAATGAGTCTTGAAAGATCAACTGGGATCGAAAATATTAATCGATTTTTTTCAATCTTTTTTTGATTCATTCATAATAATATAACGAAACTAATGCAGTCTATTAAAATTTATTTGAGAAATATTGTGCAAAATTTTGATTTTTCTCCGCTGTGTCTAATCTCAAACAATGGGAATGTCGCGCCGGGCCAAAAACCGTCCGCTCGACAATTTACCCCCTGCCGCAAGGTTACCGGTTACCAGACAATGCCTGACCCAGGCCTATGTTCTTGTATCAATCAACAGTTCATTAATTCCAGTAAAAATTGCGTCACGCAAAGTGACACGGAATTGCAATGATTGATGACGTTTTTCGGTCCACAGCCAATCACAACGCTCCAAATAATAATGTTGTCAACGTTGGCATCACTGCAACAGTGCTCATCGCCCTTGCTACTCTCACAACAGTAATTTTCATGAGGTCTCACCAGTACTTCCAGTACTCCCAGTCAATTGTCGAACACAGCCTAAATTAAGCAGTTTTTTCATTGTGGCGGCCATTGTTAAGTCTGTCATACTGAAAATACAAATATGCCATACAGCTTTAAAAGCTAGAAGTTTCACTGAAAACTTCAAGCCCTATAAGGCCCATTTATCTCAAAAATTGAAGTGTGAGGGGTATATATATTGTGACGGGGAAATTCGTACAAAAACAATGAAAACCGACAGTATTTACCTTCCATAATTCACTGAGGAAATGAGTTTGGAATTATGAATCAAATTCATGGGCTGTCTGCGAAGAGTTATAATGCTAGCCGAGAATATAAGAGTTCGCCGGCTAGTATTTAAGAGAAATTCTAGTATTTGCTGTAATTTCTTTTACAGTACTTAATTTTAAATTGTTTAAAGCCACTAATAACTTAAAAATACTAGATGACATATTATCCTAGAATATGAGAGTTCGACGGCTAATATCGAATCGAAAATTCCTGCTCAATTTTTCTATCTATTATTGCTTTCCACAAACTTCCTTCTCTAGTTCAACTAAATCAAATAATTTAAAAATACGGACAACTCATCACCTGTAAAAACTAGGGGGGGGGGGGGGGGGGTTAGGTCATTCGAATTACTTTAATTTCATAATCAACTCGAGTGGAAAGGGTGGATCAACCACCCCTACACAAAAATAAGAACAACTGTCACATTCTACGAGGTTGGCTGCAGTGAATGTCTGATTTCGTCAGGGACTAAGAAGGGGAGATTTTCCTAGCGCATGCGTAGTGGATGAGATTCCCGAACGTACAAGAGCGCTAGGCAAAAAACAGGATCAAGCTGCCACAGAGAATCTGGGCGCTGACCCGAGTCAGCCCGCTCCTAGAACATCGACTAGCGGCAGACAACGAAGGCTACGCGGCGAAGGATGCATTCCGACTGTGCGCCACCCCACGACTGGAGAACAAACTGGCATTCGTCTCTCTTCCTCGGTCGCTCCTATCACTCAGTAGTTCTACTCTCCTTACATCAGGGGTGGCGCAGTCAGCATGAATGCCATGGAGAACTCCAGGCATGTATATTTCCAACCATGGAAATTCCATACATGGAAAACTGGACGGAAAGATGAAAAAAAATTTACTTTTGCTTCAAAAATATATCTGTTGTCTGGGTTCTGCACCGTTGGTTTTCGATTTCTGTTTTCGACAATGGTATCGGCGCCCTCATGTAAAGAAATACCAGCTTAAGATCACTTTAAGACCAGTTTCAAACAACGTTTGGTATTTTTCTGGTCTGTACCCTTCAGCCTATACCTGTATTATTTTCAGGGCATTGAAATAGACACCCCCCCCCCCCCCCTCTCTCTTTCTCTCTCGCTCTTTCTCTACCTATATCTGCCTATACTCTGGTCTTAAGTTGGTCTTTCTTTTCACGAGGGCGATAACCTGTTTCGTGTTTTCAAGTTGTCGGTCAAGAGGGGGTCCATGCCGAGCCCGTCAGTCTGGACAGGGGATTTCCCCCTATGGGTAATGTTATTTTAACTTATTTCAGTTACTTTAGCAATATACCTGCGTCAGGAACAGAGACACACTTAAGCCAGAGTCCTCAGTTTTATATTGCATTTTGCACTGAGAACATCTCTTTTAAAATAAAAATGGTTAAACGTAAACGAAGTGATTGTCAAACACAAATGTTAGCAAAAGAGAAGAAGTTAAAGGACGAAAAAGTGATTAAAAAACGCGGCTTTTAGACCATTATTTTGCGTAAGAAAGATGATTGCTTTAGCTCTTTAATATTAGTGAGAATAAAAATTGTGATTTTGAAAATAGGAGTGAAATCGTAAACACTCAAAAGAAGAAGGAAGTATACAGTGATGCAGAAAACTGTAAGTTTACTAAGTTTTATAATAATATGTTGGTTTGTATATTGGGTTTATTTCAAGAATAAATCGGCTGGATATCGTATTTTTCAGAAGGAAAACTTTTTTATTTGATTTTCAAAATATTGTCTTTTCGCAATTTTCGAGATTTTAAGGTTTTTCTTGTTCAAGTTTGTCAATTTTTTTCACTCTTACGAAGCCGATGAGACAAATAAAGAAAGAATACAAAATGGTAAAGCTGTTACGATTTAAACAAAAATTGAAACACGAAATTTTCTCACAACAGTTTTCTCTTTTTTCGTTGACTGTTATCGCATTTATTGTATTTTACTGTTATTTCTTATTTCGAATCAGTAAAATGATGCATTTTTTTATTGAAATTTGTACACACATTTTTCTAAAATAACATGCCATTTTCGCAGGACACACCAAATTTTTAAAATCAGTTTTGGAAACCAAAACAATCTATTGACCCATTGGATTTTATAATAATAATTTCTTTGAAAATAAAAAAAAATTGATTGAATTGTTTCCACATGATCTGGAAGGGAAAGTTCAGACTTCATTTAATTTTAGGTAATACCTGAGAACATTTTTAATTCTTCTTTTCATGAATTATAATTAATTAGAAAATGCTTATTTTTATTAAAAATGATCATTACATTTTGTACTTTCAAATAAACAAAGTTGAATTTTTACTCGCTTTTACTCACGGATTTAGTACAAATAAATCGAAAAAGGATAACATTGTTTTTTTTTCTTCAAATTGTTCAAGAGAACATCATTTTTGAAAAAAATTTCAGCACTCTTCTCTAATATTTTTTTAAAATTTATATCAATAATAATCAAAAGCCATATCTTGATCATATGGAGATGAATTTACAAATAATTTAATTTTGTTAAATATGAACTAACGTGTTACTAAGAAAACATTTGATAAACTATCGTTAAAGGGGATCCTCTACAAAAATGCTATAAAAAACCATTGCTTTTTCATAACTTTGCATCACTTTCGAAATTTTTTAGCAATTGCGATTTTTTGTGATCTTTTTTTATATTTTCACAAATGTTTTTAAAAAAGCGGAAAATAATCAATAAACTTTTAGGAATATTATGTAGCAAGCTATATCTTATAACATTTGATTAATTTATTATTTATTACTATATTAATCATTTGTTGATAATTGTTTAGTTTAGTTAGCCTTATATTTGTTTGTTTTTGTTATTCATGTACTTCATTTCCAATTGCTTGTTTTGTGCAGGTGGTGATGCTCCTAAACCCTTTACTCGTTGGAAGACTAAATATCCGTGGTTGTTATTAAATTCACGAAATGAGGCAATATGTAGCGTCTATTCCGAAGTAGTGAATAAACATTCAATTCCGTCAAATTATATGACGTCTCGAAATATAACAAATTCACGCGGAGCTTTTGTTGAAACCGCATTTACAACTTGGAAAAACGCCATACCAACTTTTCGGACACATGAGAGTAGAGCATTGAATCGCCTTTCGATAGAAGCTAAAGCAAGTTTGAAAGAAACCCACGTTAGCCAGCTTCTTTCAAAAGCAAAGCGAAAGGGAATGGAAGAAGCTCGGATAGCTTTGACCAAGATATTCACTACAGCCATATTTTTAGCTAAACAGGGACTGGCTGTAAGAGGAAGTGATAACGACGAGCGCTCTAATCTTTTGGAGGCATTGAACATGAAAGCAGAAGACGTTCCAAAAGTCAAAACCTAGCTTAGTCGAACAAATAATGTTTCGTTACTTCACGACATAATTAACGAAATGATTAACATGATCGCCAATGAAGTAGAGCGAAATGTAGAACTTGTCAAGTCCGCCACCTATTTTGCTTCAACTCTTGATGAAACTTCGGATGTTTCCAGATTAGAGCAAGTCTCCATTTGCTTTAGAATCGTAACCGATGATTTGTCAACTAGAGACATTTTTACGGGGTTTCACGAAACGGACAGGGCAAAATCAGAAATGCTGTTTGATATTGTAACTGACAACCTCGTTCGATATGACCTGAATATTGAAAACTTAAGAAGTCAATGCTATGACGGGGCCAAACATGTGAGTAGCTGTTTACCTGGTCTACAAGCTCGCAAAAAAGAAGTAGAACCTAGAGCTCTTTTTGTGCACTGCAATCCAAGTAATTTGAACCTCGTTGTCCAAGATTGAATGGAAGATGTACAATGTGCTCGAAATTTCATCGGCGTGACAAAGGACAAGATGAATTTTAAACATGAATCTCCAAAGAGACTTCTTTGGTTTGGGCACTTGCAGTCTTTTTGTCCAGCAAGGTAATTTTAGAAATAATAATTATTATATGAATTTATTAATATATTAAATTGGTGTAGAGCCTCAATAATGATTTTCCTTTATTTGCCAGGTGGTGTTTCAGAATAAAGTCTCTCCTGACAATTCATGACGAAGACAATTATGCAGCTGCCATGACTTACTTTAAGGAGATGATTGCAGAGCGAACAGTAGACTCCACAGCATCGGCTAAGGCAGCAGGGTTCCTCAAACAACTGCAGAGTTTTGAATTCTACTTTTTGCTTACCGTAATGATTGAAATCTTCCACAGAATCGAAGTACTGAATAAGGACTTGCAAGAATCTGACCTCAGTATAAATGAATCCAACAAGAAAGTGGAAGCAGTCCTAATCAGTCTTACTGAAAATCGGGAAGCTAAATTCGACAAGGCATGGGCTGTTGCAGTGATCGGTCAAAAGCCTGAATTTAGAAGAATCCGAAGTACCTCGACAGCGAAAAGCTTCATAACGTTTTAAACGGAAGTCAGTTCACATGTATTTTCAACCTCTAAGAACTACTACAGGCAACTATTTTTCGAAATTTTTGATCAGGTATTAAGCTCCATGAACAGTCGGTTTACATCTGAAACAATGGACCTTCTAAACTCATTCGAAATCCTTGTGATTTGTCAGGAAGGCTCGTGTGTTGATAAGATCATAATATTCTATAAAGAGGAAGATTTCAACCTAACAAAACTCAAATCGCACCGCGATATGTTTTTGGTCGAATTGGTAGACACACGCCGTTGAAACTTGATAATTGCTGACCTCGTTCAAGGTTATATTATTTGGGTTACGCTTATCGCTTCTTAATATTTGAGCGGATTGCAGCTTCGTGTTTTATATTATTACTTGTTCAAGTGGTCACTCAGACCACTCTCTAAAACAGAAAATCGCTCTAGGTGAAGATGGCGGTATAGTGTCACCCGGTAGAAAATTTCGGCAAACCTTGCCGGTAGCACTCGTTTGGGTGGGACGAAGGCTCACTCTTTATAATTGTTTATTTCCTTGCTGGTGTGACGATTGAACTTTGAATTAATTGTATCTGAGTTGAATTAAAAAGAAAATGTCTGAAATTAAATTGATCAATAAAAGTTCTGAAGAAAGGAAGTGGCAATTGACTTTTGGTAGTTTTATAGAAAATTATCTGGTGCCCTTTAGGCAATTCTTGGGCTTATCTTGAGTCGATGCTACAGTAAAATTGTTAGTAATATAAAATAATCGGCTCAATACTCCTTTTCTCTTTTTTATTTACAATTTTTCCAAATCAGTTTGATACTGTTTTCCAATGAATCAGTTTGCTCTACAATACTGTTTTCCGATGAATCTGACCGCTCTTTTTCACCAAAGTTTTTTTTTCATACTGCACGACATTAACTGATCAATGTGACTTTTTGAAAGATCTCCTGACTTAAATCTAACCTCATAGGTTGCTTCCGAATATTTTTTTCTATAATTGCTTCAAACCATGGCACAATGGACCAGAAGCCTTCGAAACCTAGCCAAAAATCAAATATTTGTTGGAATTGTATAAAATTTGCAGTTTGGGGTTTTCCGGGTCCCTGCTTTCAAATATGATGTTAAAAATTCAAAATGGCGGATCCAAAATGGCACATTCCAACCTGAAATTTGCATCAGATTTTTATAAAATTGTGCCTATAGGGGTTTTACGATTCACTGATTTCAAATATGATGTTCAAAATTAAAAATTCAAGATGACGGATCCAAAATGGCGGATTAGAACTTGAAAGCCTTCTTGAATTAAACAAAAGCTGTCTCTAAGGGTTTTACAGGTCACTAAATCTAAATGAGTTTTCTTCAAAAACTGCACGTCAACGCATACCGAAGTGGTTTCATTTTAAAGTACAGGCATGTACCAGTAATACATGTATGGTCACCTCATGGAAGGATGTGGAAGGGTAAAAATAATCGACTTTTAAATTAATGATTTTTTCTAAATTACGTTTCGTCTGATCAAACAGGCGACTACTTCATAGGATTGGTATCTAAATGATTCAATTTAGTCTTGAAAACCAACTTGTAGGTCTACAAAATTGTTTCATACAAGGTCTAAGCTTCATAATTATTTTAAGATGCACATATCTTACGTTCATCTTACATTCGCATCACAGAATATTAAATTTTAATCTGCGCCTTCTTTCCGTCAATATGGCAGTAAGGACACTACCGAGGTAATAATTTCAAAAAATATACTTTAAATATATAGGAAGACACATTATGAATCATTTGGAATGAGCATCAATAACTAATAAGAATGTATGACCCAAAAAGGGATCAGCGAAGTCTGTATGCAATCTGCGCCACGTTTTTTCCAAGTCGCTATCTATGTTTGGTCACCACACAAATGATCTGGCAATGGTTTTCATTTTTACAGTTCCAAAATAGCTAGCATGCAGATCCTAAATTAAATCTTCCTTTAATCTATTCGATACTACTACTCTACATCCCCACATTAAGCAACCACGCTCAAGGAACAACTCATCTTTTCTATGCACAAAAGGCTTTACTTCGTCTTCGACTTTTTAAATATATTCCAGCAAACCATCTTCTGCAAAATGTTTTACTAACATCAACATCAAATTTACTAGCATTAACATTACAATTTTGCTCCGAACATACCCATTCAGTTTCATAATTAAATCCTGTTAAAAAATGAGCCCATCTTTGAAGTCTACTTGCGGCAATTAACGGAATTCCTTTACTTAGACCCAGAATTCTTGCTAGCGGCTTGT
The DNA here is from genome assembly GCA_932178445.1 of Andricus quercusramuli. Taxonomy (NCBI): domain Eukaryota; kingdom Metazoa; phylum Arthropoda; class Insecta; order Hymenoptera; family Cynipidae; genus Andricus; species Andricus quercusramuli. The sequence goes on along the minus strand of CAKNXH010059327.1, from coordinate 36,015 downwards.
TATCTGTAAACAATATGAACTTTCTACCATAAACAAAATCATAAAACTTTGTAATGCCGAATATTATTGCTGTTGCTTCTCGATCGGTTTGTGCATAATTTTTTTGAGCAGTGGTTAACGACTTTGTAGCTTAAGCAATTGGTCTTTCTCCATTAGAAACTTTATGGCTTAGTATTGCACCCAGACCACTTGTTGACGCGTCACAAGCTAATAGTAAAGGAATTTCCGAATTGTATTCGATTAAAACTTCGCCTGATGTGAGATCTTTTTTTGCTAATGCAAAAGCTTTTTTACATTCAGAGGTCCAAGTGAAATCATTTTCTTCAAGGCAATCATAAGTCCATAGGTCATTGGTCTAAATTTTTCTGCACAATATTTTAAATATCTACCATAATATGTTATTTTACCTATGAAAGTGCCTAGTTCTTTGGAATTTGTCGGTTCTTCCATTCATTTTATTGCTCTAATCTTTTTTCGTAATGTGTGAATACCTTTTTCCGAAATCTCATAACCCAGATATTTAATTTTATTTTTATTAAATTCAAATTTAATTTTTTGGACTTTTAATTCGCCCTCTTCCAAACGTTTTAACACTGTCTTTAAGGTAACTACATGCTCTTTTAATGTTTACCAGTAACAATTATATAGTCGACAAACGCTACTGCACCTGGTATGTCATTAATTATAGATTCTATTAGCCTTGGAAAATATCATGGGGCTGAAGGAATTCCATAGAGCATTTTAATATATTGTAATAATTCTTTATGAGTGCTAATAGTTAAGTATTGTCTTGACTCTACATTAATGAAACCTGTTGATATGCTTCTTTTGAATCTATTTTTGAAAGAAATTTACCGCCATGTAACTTTGATATGAAATGGTTTAACTGACAAGGAACATTAGGTAGGTGTCCCCCTCCGATTTTCTTCGGTCTCACATATGTTATAGTACTCGTAAAAGTAAGCGACACGTATTTTTTCTTACCTGCTAAAATGGTTTTGAGGGGGTAAAAACCACCCCCGAAAAGTGTGGTACCGAATACCCATTTAATTGTTTCACATATAGCAGCGGTGTCTTTCACAATGAAACCAACTGGAAAAATTTCCTCTCAATGAAAAATGAAAAATGTGATATTCTCAAATTTGTAGATAATTTTTTAGGGTGGTGAACTACCCCAAAATTATTTTTGATTACAGAAAAATTGCCCAAAAGGCATTATTTCAACCAAAAAATCTGAGAAAAATATATGTTGCACGCGATAATAAAATAAAGTGTACGTATTTTTGCATTTTCACGATAAATCAATTTAGGAGGGGTAACTACCCTTAATTGCATTTTATTATATTTCTGCTAAATGAAGGAAGTTTCGCGTACAAAACCGAGCAAAAAAATTTCTTCACACAGAGAGTTGAAAAATTTAAATTTCTCAATTCAGTCAAAAATTTACATGGGGGCAAACCACCCTAAAGGAATTTACGAGTATACTATAAAATTACCAAATGGGTGTAAATTCTAGCTGAAAAATCTGGGAAAAAGATATGTTGCACGCGATAATATAATAAAGCTTACGTATTTTTGCATTTTGACGAGAAATAAATTTATAACGGGTAACTACCCTTAAGTGCATTTAATTATATTTCTGCTAAATAAAGGAAGTTTCGGGTACAAAACCGAGCAAAACAATTTCTTTACACAGAAGGTTGAAAAATTTAAATTTCTCAATTTAGTCAAAATTTTACATGAGGGTGAACTACCCCAAAGGAATTCACGAGTATAGAATAAAATTACCAAATGGCTGTGAATTGAAGCTGAAAATCTGGCAAAAATATATGTTGCATGTGATAACAAAATAAAATTTAGCAGACTAACAATCATCATTAGACTTGTTTATTCATTGTACGTGGTACAGTAGTGATGCTCTTCGAAGAAATTTTTAAAACACAAAGATTTTTTGCAACACGAACATCTAACAACGGCTACATTTTCACATCCTTCAATTTCACTTACTGTGTTGGAAAATGTTTTGAAGGAAAAGTCTACCGGATTCTCAAATTCTCCTGGTTTTTCTGCAACGTGACCACTTTTAAACCAGGAGTACTTAAAAAGACTGTGATACCTTGGTGAAGATAATTGATTATGTACTAAAGACTGTAACTTTATAATATTATTTCGTACGTGCAGATTTAAATCATAGTCTAACATAATAACTGAATCTGAAAAATGTCGCACATAATTTTTCCATATGTGAAATCCGTAGACGTCAAGGGGCTGAACTTTTCCAGTAGTGCCTTTTGGTATAATCATAGGAATTATATTCTTTCCAGCAGGTGCTGCTTGCCGTACAACTTCTGGGCAATGTCCAGTCCAAGAGTCTGAGCAACACGCTTGTCAGCCCTACATTCGGGAAAAAAACATTTTCCAACCAGCTCTGAAAATGTTCTGTAAGCAAAATAATTTGTCAAATTTAATGACGCTGATAACTTTACTGTATGACTAAAAATTATTAGAAATAGGCAAATTTATCAGACGTAAGTTTTCCAGATTTGGATGCAGCTACAAAGACATTCCTAGGCTGAAAAATGGTTTCTTGCACAATGGGTCCAAATTTTCCACTTGGCTCTTTTAACACAAGATAAATTGGAGACAGAAGCTTTCCATCCGCAGAAATCGTGGGTTGAATAGTGTAGCTGTGAGTTGTAGAAGAAACAGATTGGACAACACATTCGACTTGTCGTGTACCTTCAATTGCCAATGTTCTCCCAGAATGCATTTCTAACTGGAATCCACTTTGATTCGAGTTATAAACATTCTCTCTCCCATATTCAGTGATGTACGGCTTCACTTCATTCACAAAATTCTCCGCATCTACTTTTAACTTTTCCTTATCTTCTAGTGTTTTTCTGGTGATAAATTTGTTGACTTTTCTGTAAATTATTGGGTGAGTTCTTTTAAACCTCCACACCCACCAGTCAGATGCTTTAAATCGCGTATCATCAAAATCAAGCATTTTTTTAGCATGTAGACCTCACATCCGTAAGTCTGCATCGCGAACTATCATACCAGCATCAATTGCACTTTTAAAATTGTTCAATGTGTACTCCGCAATACGGTGCAACATTTCCATATATGGGGCATAATTTCTGAAGAGTACCCACCTCAAAAATGAAAGTTGTCCGATCGGGCTAAAAATTTGCCTAATTGTAGTCCTATTAGATAGTACTTCTCACATCAAAAATTAATTTATTGTGATGATTATTTATCGAAGTGGAGGGGGTACAATTTATGGGGTTTTCAAGCAAAGCCTTACTTTCAAACGTTTGTAACTTTTGTCCTGTTGAATGAAACAAAATTTCACCTCGAATATTTTCGATAGATTTTTCCACAAACTTTCTGGTGGTGATAACAATTTTCAAAAAAAGTCAAAATTTGACCCAAATTTTCGAAAATCAAAAATAAATTTGACTTTTTTTCAAATTTCGGCACTCTTTTTTTTTCTTCAAAATAGTTTTGAAAGAAAGCTGAGATTTTTTCCTATGAGACCTCCAATTTTCAGAGTGGAAAATTAATTCATCTTTGAGTAATAGAACGATACGTAAACAAGATGCCGTGATAGGGTGAGTGGCGCGCGATTTCCCCTAATGCGCTCACGCCGAGGATCTTTGTGCAACGCTTTAGTGCCAGTTTTTCAACTTAAGTAATATTATATGCTACTAGAATAACTGCTTTCTGCATTGCCAGGATGAATTAACAAGGCCTGCATTACGATCAGTGTAAAATTGATTGGGGATATGCTTTATTAATTATAAGTGAGAATGCAGGTACAATAAGTGTTCTAGAAGGAAGTAGTGGCACACATAATGTGTGCGTTTGCGTGCATCATGAGAATGTCAAGTTGATGTTGAATGAAATAAATATTCCACATATAACAGGGGATACTGACATGGTGCTCACAAATTATCACGACTGCCTGGATGCTATTGTATGTCCTGACTCTTCAAGTTCCTGTCATTTGGGAGAGTGTGAAAACTGTCCAGGTACTGCAAACTTGAAAGATAACATCACAAAAGCTTTTGATGAACATTGTATTAATGAAGTGAGGTTTGAAATTTGGCTACAGGCCGACAGATGTACTCTAAAGACTCTGGTAATGGATACTGATGAATTCGTAGATGATTTCTGTGAAAGGCTGTTGAAATTAAAAACTCATCACTTCATTTCAAAGGAGCAATCATCTTTTTTCAAAAACGTGAATGCAGAGCAATCATTCCACTAAAATAACGACCAAGCTACAATATTCACTGTCGTGATTTATTATAAAAAATATGGAGAGCTCAAGGACGTAAGTATCGCAATCATATCTAATAACTTAGCTCATGACACGGTAGCTGTTCACGAGTATCAAAAGATAATAGTAGATTATTTAAAAACTCATTTCAGGCCAAAGAAAATCTACTATTTCACTGATGGTGCAGGGCAACATTTTAAAAATAAGAGTAGCTTTGTTAATCTCCAAGCCCATGAAGAAGATTTTGGTATCCAAGCTGAATGGCACTTCCATGGTACATCTCATGGTAAGGGTGCATTTGATGGTATTGGAGCGAATATAAAGAGACAAGCAGCACGATCAAGCTTACAATGTTCTCCGAAACATCACATACTCAGTCCCCATGCTTTGTTTCAGTGGGCAAAGAGTAACTGTAAGGAAACCGAATTTTTTTTTAGCAGCAAAGAAAATCATGCCTTAGCCACCGAGTTACTGAAAGCCAGATTTGACAAAGCTGTCACGATACCAGGTACATTACAGTACCACGCTTTCATTCCCACTCAAGATGGAAAACTTCAACTCAAGAAGTTTTCTTCCTCTGAGAAATACGACATCCTCTCGAATGGCAAAAAACAGAAACCGCAAAAGAGGCCTGCAAAGAAAACAACTGTTGAAACTATCGCCAAAAATCGAACAGGAAGACACATAATATTACCATATAATATTAATTAACTTTAAAAAGTCGCTCCTAAGCGTTGCACAAAGATTCTCGGCTTGAGCGCAATAGGGGAAATAGCGCGCTACTCACCCTATCACGGCATCTTGTTTACGTATCGTTCTATTACTCAAAGACGAATTAATTTGCCACTCTGAAAATTGGAGGTCTCATAGGAAAAAATCTCAGCTTTCTTTTAAAACTCTTTTGAAGAAAAAAAAGGTGCCGAAATTTGAAAAAAAGTCAAATTTATTTTTGATTTTCGAAAATTTGGGTCAAATTTTGACTTTTTTTGAAAATCGTTATCACCACCAGAAAGTCTGGGACAAAAATCTATCAAAAATATTTAGGGTGAAATTTTGTTTCAGGCAACAGGACAAAAGTTACAAACGTTTGAAAGTAAGGCTTTGCTTGAAAACCCCGTAAATTGTACCCCCTCCACTTCGATAAATAATCATCAAAATAAATTAATTTTTGGTGTGAGGAGTACTATCTAATAGGACTGCAATTAGGCCAATTTTTAGCCCGATCGGACAACTTTCATTTTTGAGGTGGGTACACTTCAGAAATTATGCCCCATATGTACCTTCTTTATTTACTTGTCCTGCCCATCGTCTCAATTGACGTACTGATGTTACTTTCCTGAACCGATTTTGAACAGCACTCAACTCACGATTACTTTTTCTTGTTCCGCTTTTCCAAAACTCCACTGCTCTTTGTTTATAATCGAAGCTAACATCTTCGTCATCTTTCGTACAAACAGCTTCATCTGTTCTGGAACCAAGTTTAGGAATCCACTCTGCATAAGTGTCTTCCACAGCGGAAGACTCCCTGTCTTTGTATGGTTCTGAAAAGTCTAAAGTATTTTCTTCTACAATCTCAACCCCATTGAACTCATTCATAGCCTGAATTAATATTTCTTGAAAATCATATGCCAGTTGTTGTTCTGCATCATTAACTTCACTGTCAGGTATGTTCCTGGTTTGGAATGCAAGTAACAAAAGGTTTATTACATTCAAGGGATTTATCAGCATCTTTAAAAGGCTAAATAAACTGACCACTGTTTTTCAATTTGACACAAAGATATTGACTTCTTAACTCGAGAACGATGAAAGCAAGACTGAACGATTAATCAAAATCTCCAAACAAGCTTCTTCCTAAAAATAGAACTTTCCTCATGTACATTTCATTGTATTCGTAAAGATGCATGGGTCGAGGAAAACAGCCGCTTAATCAGTTCATCATTCTGCATTAGTTAAAAATATAATTTATATATTTCCAAAAATATAAACTGACAGATATAAGTTTCTTGAATGTATAGAAATATAATAAAACACCCTTAAAAGTGGTTACCCCCTATGAAGTAATTTTTTGGTTTAAATGGACAAATACGTAAATTTTATTTTGTTATCACATGCAACATATATTTTTGCCAGATTTTCAGCTTGAATTTACAGCCATTTGGTAATATTATTATATACTCGTAAATCCCTTTGGGTTAGTTCACCCCCATGTAAAATTTTGACTAAATTGAGAAATTTACATTTTTCAACCCTCTGCGTAAAGAAATTTTTTTGCTCGGTTTCGTACGCGAAACTTCCTTTATTTAGCAGAGATATATTAAAATGCACTTAAGGGTAGTTACCCCTTATAAATTTATTTCTCGTCAAAATGCAAAAATACGTAAGCTCTATTATATTATCGCGTGCAACATATATTTTTCCCAGATTTTTCAGCTTGAATTTACACCCATTTGGTAATTTTATAGTATACTTGTAAATTCCTTTGGGGGAGTTTACCCCCATGTAAATTTTTGACTGAATTGAAAAATTTAAAATTTTCAACTCACTGTGTGAAGGAATTTTTTTGCTCGGATTTGTACGCGAAACTTCCTTTATTTAACAGGAATGTAATAAAATGCACTTATGGGGTAGTCACCCCTTAAACATTTATTTCTCATCAAAATGCAAGATGCGTAAACTTTATTTTATTATCGCGTGCAAATATATTTGTCTCCGATTTTTCAGCTTGAATTTACACTTATTTGGTAATTTTATAGTATACTTGTAAATTCCTTTGGGGTAGTTTACCCCCATGTAAAATTTTGACTAAATTGAGAAATGTACATTTTTCAACCCTCTGTGTGAAGACATTTTTTTGCTCGGTTTTGTACGCGAAACTTCCTTTATTTAGCAGAAGTATAATAAAATGCACTTAAGGGTAGTTACCCCTCATAAATTGGTTTATCGTGAAAATTAAAAAATACGTGAACTTTATTTTATTATCGCGTGCAACATATATTTTTCTCAGATTTTTTTGGTTGAAATAATGCCTTTTGGGCAATTTTTGTGTAATCAAAAATAATTTTGGGGTAGTTCACCACCCTAAAAAATTATCGACAAATTTGAGAATATCACATTTTTCATCTTTCATTGGGAGGAAATTTTTCCAGTGGGTTTCATTGTGAAAGATACCGCTGCTATATGTGAAACAATTAAATGTGTATTCGGTATCACACTTTTCGGGGGTGGTTTTTACCCCCTTGAACCCATTTTTAGCAGGCTCTTTTTCTAACTTGAAAATATTTCGGCTTACTACTTTCTTTTAAAACTAGTTTTATTTATCCTTTATTGAAATGTCCTAAACCCGGTGAAGAAATAGTTTCAAATTCCTTCTCGAGTTCTTTTTTAATTACTTACGCGCTGTTTGTTAACATTTCATCACTTTTTATTTGATGAATTTGTTCCGAAATTACTAATGGCCAAATTCCTATTGCCTTTAACCATCATGGACCTAGAACTGGCGGACATTTAGTTTTTAAGATATATAAATCTGGTAACACTGTGAAGTTATTTGCTTTAACTTCTACTCGACGCAACATTCCTATTGGACAAGTGACTGTGTCATCGTAATTATTAAATGTTATGTCAGTTTGAACAATTTCAATACTTGAAACATACTTAATGTGATCGTACTCAGATATAGTTGATATAGCTGCACCAGAAACAATTTCCATTTTAATTTTAATATTTTCGATGCAAACTGATAAGAACTTTGGGTCTATTTTTAATCTTCCGGATATATATATATATATATATATATATATTAATTGAAAAAAATCGCAAGTAGTGTTTAATCTGAAATTTTATAATTCGGAAACTACACTCTCGGTATCGCTGTCACTAGACTGGCTTCTTTCCGATAAATACTTTAAGTGCGGTTTTTTATCAGTTTGCTTTAAACTCTTACTTTTATCGACATGTCTATTTCTTTCAATATAAACCGCAATTAGAAGACCTTTTATACCACAACGCAAACATGATTAAAGGTCCTTCTCCTGTTGGCGATGACGAGTATTTCTTTCCAAAAATATCTGTTTTACCTTCTCTGTAGATCGGTCGCTGATATCGTCCCTGGGACATTTTGTGGATTGCTTCAGTAGGGGCTTTCTCGTTTTCTCTGCTTTCGCTCAAACTGCACGCCTCGGCAAATGCAGTTTCCGCTGCTAAAGCCGTTTTGACCGCTCTTTCCAGAGTTTTTTCCAGATCTTCTAACTTCAATATTTCAATTCTCGTGCCTCAATGACGCAGTCCACTTACAAACTGATCTATAACCTGGTCGTTTAAATCAGTGAATTTGCATTTACTAGCTAAGTTTTTGAGTGCTGGAATGTATTCAGCCAACGATTCTGATTCCTTTTGTTTCCTTTATCTAAATTGTGCTCTGTAGAATAGGTGCGATGCTTGTGGTTCTAAATAGTCTTGAATTTCTTCCACAATTTCTTTGAATGTCATTGGTACTGCTTTAGTTGGAGCAAACACTATTCGAATTAATGCATAAGTCTCCGCGTTCACCGTACTCAACAATACTGCACGCTTCATTTCCGCTGTCGCTATCTCGTTTGCTACGAAATATTATTACAACCCTTCTGTAAACATTTCCCAATAGGCCATTTTGAGATCAAAATCCAGTTTAGCTGATCATTCTATTTTAGTTTTCACTTCTTCAGTCTTAACCTTTCTTCACCTTTAGTCGAATATTTCTTTTTAATAGTCTCAGATAAAAATCTTCTTAATGATTCAACAGTAATTGACTCGTCGACCGAAAATCCCAATTCAATTTCGATCCCAAATTAATTCTGGTTCCTTTATTTTATAATATAAATTAAACTCACCATTATTTTTATCCCCGTGGCAAGTTGTAT
>CAKNXH010059327.1:0-26432 GCA_932178445.1 Andricus quercusramuli | reverse complement strand
AATACCATGCGTCCTTCCACTAGCCACTGCGGGACGGGTTGTTCTCCGTTCAAGAAAGTAGTAAATATACGAGCTAGATGTCGGTGCGTAGAAGTAAACTTCTTCCACCAAAAGTTGTTAATTTTATCTGGCCCTGGTGCTGAAAAGTTCTTAGTTCTCGCGATAACTTTCTTTACTTCTTCAGCAGTAATGAGTGGACACTCTTTCTCTGGACCTTGTAACCTTTGCCTTTGGCAAAGTTACGAAAGAGTGATACATCTGAAGCTTCTTGATTTAGCTGATAAGTATCTCTATATACTTGCTCCCAGAAGACTTGGATCTCATCTCGACTAAGCTGATTCTTAACGGCACGTGACGTTTTATTGAACAGACGGGAAGGATGAGTACAAAAAGTGGAATCTTCCTGAATCCACTTTACCCACCGTTGAAGGCGCTGTTTCGCTGTTGAAAGAGATCTTATTTTTGCGTCCAGTGCTGTTTGATGGTCAACAGTTTACACTTGCTCAGTGTGTGATTTGCTTCCCTTAAGTTTCGAGCAAGTGCCCTAACTTTTGGAGTGAATTTTTTATTTGATGTTATGTAGCTAATCACGCACTGGATATTTCATGCATGCCGTCTCGCCGTTTGAATTATAAACTGAAGATGTGGAATACGCTCGCGACTCTTACTCAGACGTACTGAAGTATCGTTACTTCTATTGTCGCTAAGCAGGGAGACCGCCATCTCATAAACTACACAGTTCAGATTCCAGAGATTAACGTATTCGGGGAGCAAATCGCGGAGAGCAGTATTAACTGCAGCTAATTTTTTTATCTTAAGAAAGACTTTTTGGTGGATAGATCTCCTACTTCTAATGTTGGCCTTATCGGCTATCTGCAAAGGTGGCCTTGATGCAACGGGTGGAATGTTCGCTGAAGGATGTTGCTCTTCTTTTTGTCGATAAAGAGCTTCATATCCTATGTTGCCCGTCTTCGGCAGGAGTACTGTGCGCCCTTCCACCAGTTGAAGAAAACTTCTTCAACTAGAAGGTCTTGATACCATCTGGTTCCGGAGCGGAATAGTTCTTCATGGCTCTTAATACGTTTTTCAACTCCTCGTTAGTGATAGGTGGGCATGCCTCCTCAGGTGTTAGGAGGGCACTGTAGAGCTCCTTGAAGCTATTTATATACTTTGAGTTTTATTTCAGTGGATGCTGGACTTCGTAGACTTCGCTCAAAAATGCCTCGATCTCCTCTGGTGCGGACGGGTGGACGACAGTAACCGGAGGGCCCTGGGAGAGTCGAGATGGGTCAGACAAAAACTGTTGATTTTCTCTGAACCACCTCTCTATCCGCTCTAGACTTCTCCTAGCGTTAGGTAGTACTCGTATTCTGTCAACAATATGCTGCCTGATGGTCAATAGCTTTGACTTGTGGAGAGTGTGATGACGGATCCGCAGTTCGCGCGCGAACTATTGAACCTTGGCAGTAATGGTCCTACCAGATGTGATGTAGTCAATGACAAACAAAATGCAGGACGCGTACTGCATTGCCCAGTCTATCTTTGCGCTGAGTTGATGGATTCGTCCTTTGGTCTTATGATCAACCGTTGGTTTTGTTTACGGTTTGAATCTGCCAAAACTCTCGTTGCATTATACACACTACAACTGATGTTGATGTTTCTCCGAGTCCTGAAGCATCGCTCTTCCTCTATTGGATGCCTGCTCGCGGTTGGTCTCAGTGTCGCCTCTCATTCTCTGTTGCCGGCTTGTTCTGGCTGCGGTTGAGTAGGCGCTCCGCTTATATAACCCCTTTTCCGGAGCTCCTCGGCGGAGCATGGGTACATGGAGCATGCAGTTGCGCCAAGTAACCTTTTCGTTCAGGGGCCATACTGATATCATAGCACTCCAGAAGGTCATCCCTGAGTCGATCCGCTCACTTAAAAGTAATGAGATTCTGCCAGTGAATCGCATTGAGTCCGTCTTGATTGGCTCCCCCAACTCTAGGATAGTCGGCATTGTTGTCCGACCCATTGTCGGGAGCCCTGGGCGTTTGATTGTTTTGAACCGCACTTACTACAACTAAGTTTGGTTTTATCATTGCTGTTCCCACGACCAGCTAGGAAAAAGGGTTCGTCCATCCTTATAAAGCCCCGCATGCAAGGATAAGGCTGCATACTCCGAGAGGTCGCACGGTATCCCAGAGTCACCGTTTGAGACACCTGACCCAGGTGCCATTCAGCTTTCGGCACGGTTGTTACGCCTCCGCTTAGGGGATATCCCTTCGAGACCATCCCTGGACAATTGTCCGCGACTGCTTATTAATTATTGTAACAATATTCAGGAGAAACCGTTGGTACAAGGACCCTCTACCCGCAACCCGAGGACGCGTACGGTGGCTTTGTCGTAGGCCCCCTTAGGTTCGATGCCTAAGGACTCAAAACTTCCCAAAATTCCCAAATTTCAAACTCCCGATTCCCAAAAATCATATATATATATATATATATATATATATATATATATATAATTAAAAAAAAAGTTAAACAACCACCGCGTGGTACCACTAAGAGCAACTGCCATCTAAAAAGAAAATGTCAATAGCCCCCAGTAGAACCGCGGTAAAATACACCTATGGCCACGTCTCACATCCGTGAGATGGGTGGTCACAGGACACGTCGAAATCACAACGACAGGTCGGCGAAACCCTCGTGTGTCTTGAGGACACGAAGCGACCCAAGGATGACAGCTTTCTGCATCCATCTCGCAAGTGCCTTGGCATATTTTTGGCTTGCGGGTATGGCTTTAAGGTTACGAACCAGTGATAATTTAGCACCTCCGAGAGCACCTATCACAAGGACAATTACTCGTACCGAATATTTTGGGTACAGTCGTTGCAGCTCTCTTTTAAGGTCTTGATACCTCTCCTCTTTTTCTTTCTCCTTTGCAGTGATGTTGTATTCGGACGGAGCCGAGAATTCGATCACGAATATCGTTCGTTTCTCGAAGTCTTGGAAAACAATGTCAGGCCTCGAGTGCGCAACGGAGACTGCTGCCCGAAAATCGTAGTTCCATAAAATCTGGCACTTCTCGTTTCGGACAATTGACTCTATATCCCTTGGAGCGTTCGGCAGGGCGGGGTCGCGACCAACACCGTAAGAGCGACAAAGGTGGTATACGTTGTTCCTGCGTGGGTCGGACACCCCGATAGTATGTGTTCTAGGTACTCAGCGTGTGCATGACACGCTCTGCACCTATCACTGGGAACTTCTTGACATAAAATGCGGGCGCGGTATGCTAAGGTGGAGATTACACCGTCCTGGCATGCGAAAATGAAGCCCTCTGTACCTGAATTGAGCCCTGATGATTTGAGGAAAGCGAAAGTTTGCTCCTTTGACAAGGACGGTGCATATGCTTGTCGAGTAGCTCTTGGTGAAATTTTCTAACCTCTGCTTTCTTTACTTCGGCTTTTAGACGTGAAGCATCTAGATGGAGTAATGCACTTTCCTCACTTCTGATGTTGAATTTCAGGCCAAGGGCCTCGGCAGCTTGCTCCGCGGCTTTGTAAAGGAACGCTCCTTCGCCAATCATCTCGTGGTTTCTGACGATCTGGTCCAGAGGTCGGACTCTAGCGAGATATCTCCACGAAGGGAGGCATCCATTTCAGCCAGATCTTGAGGCTTAAGAGGAACTTGCATGTTGATGTTCCACCTTGTACTGAAATTGTGATCATCTTCCAGAAGGTGCCTGCTTTCTGCGGTTGGTCTTAATGTCGTTTCATCTTCGTCTGCAGCTTGTTCAAGCAGCGGTTGAGGAAGCGTTCCGCGTACATATCCATTTTTCCGGAGGTAGTCGACTTGATTTCGCAAAGACTGATGCGAAACGTATTGAAGCTCTGGGTGTTCCTGGCACCACAGAGTATGCATACGCGCCATAAAGCCTCCGCGAACAGGGATAATACTGGCATCGTAGCAGTCTAGCACGTCATTCTTAAGTTGATCCGTCCACTGAATGTGGGCGTTTCGCCGGTTCGTCGTCGTGTTTCCATCTAAATTATTTTCAGCACCCCGAAGTCTAGGATGATCGGCATTGTTTGCCGATCCATTGTCGGGTGCTCTGCGCGTTCGATCGTGTTGAACCGCATCTACAACATTTTGGTGGTTTGTTGGTTTCATTGTTGTTCCCACGAGCAGCTAGGGAAAGGGTTTGTCAATCCTTGTAGAGCCCCACGTGCAAGGATAAGGCTGATACTCTGAGACGTCGCCCGGTATCCCAGAATCACCGTTAAAGACACCTCACCCAGGTGCCATGCAGCTTTCGGCACAGTTCTCACACTTTCGCTTAGGGGTTATTCCTTCGGGACCATCCCCGCACAATTGTCCGCGACTGCTTATTAATTATTGTACCCATATTCAGCAGAAACCCTTGGTACGGGGACCCTCTATCCGTAACCCGAGGACGCGTTCGGTGGCTTTGTCATAAGCCCTTCGGTTCTATTCCAAGGGAATCGAAACCACATATATATATATATATATATATATATATATATATAATTACTATACTATATATATATATACTATACTAAATAATTTAGATGGAAACACAACGACGAACCGGCGAAACGCCCACATTGAGTGGACGGATCAACTTAAGAATGATGTGTTAGACTGCTACGATGCCAGTATTATCCCTGTTCGTGGAGGCTTTATGGCGCGTATGCATACTCTGTGGTGCCAGAAACACCCAGAGCTTCAACACGTTTCGCATCAGTCTTTGCGAAATCAAGCCGACTACCTCCGCAAAAATGGATATGTACGCGGAGCGCTTCCTCAACCGCTGCTTGAACAAGCTGCAGACGAAGATGAAACGACATTAAGACCAACCGCAGAAAGTAGGCACCTTCTTGAAGATGATGGCAATTTCAGTACAAGGAGGAACATCAACATGCAGGTTCCTCTTAAGCCCCAAGATCTGGCTGAAATGGATGCCTCCCTTTGTGGAGATATCTCGCAAGAGTCCGACCTCTGGACCATCAATTGCTCAGTTTATGGTGCTGCGAGAGCTTTGGCTGATTCAAATCGAAGGCTCAAACCGACGATGGATCAAAAGACAAGAAGACGCTTGCATCAACTGAACAAGAAAATTGGATGGGCAAGACAGAATGCGTCCCGTGTTCAATGTGTGATTGACTACATAACATCTGGTAGACCGTTCACGGAAAGGGTTCGAAAGTTCGCCCAAGAACTAAGGACCTTGAATCACACACTAAACAAGTCAAAGCTGCTGACAATCAAGCAGCATATTGTTGACAAAATAAGGCTGTTATCTGACGCAAGGAGGAGGATACAGAAGAGGGAGAGATGGATCAGAGAGAATCAACAGTTTCTCGCTGACCCATCGCGCCTCTTCAGTGATCCCCCTGTGTTTGTAAAAAATCCACCCAAGCCCAAGGAGGTAGAGACTTTTTGGAGAGAGGTGTACAAGATCCCGAAAACATTAGAGTTGAAGGAAGATACTGACAATATCATTCGCTTCAAGGAGTTTTGCGACAGCCTCATAAAATCTGAGGAGGAGTGCCCATCAGTCACTGCCGAAGAGGTGAAAAAAGCACTTAGAGGCACGAAGAACTTTTCCGGTGCTGGACCAGATTGTATCAAGAACTTTTGGTGGAAGAAGTTTACTTCTACACACCAACATTTGGCCCGCATATTCACCTCATATTTAAAGTCGGAGATGCCCATTCCGCAGTGGCTAGTGTTAGGACGCTCTATACTCCTACCGAAAAAAGGCGACTTGTCCAAACCAGAGAATTACAGGCCAATAACTTGTTTGAACACACTGTATAAGATTTTTACAGCTATCCTAAACAACAGGATTGTTCGACGAATTGAGCCTGTATGGCGAGAGATGTACGAACAACGTGGCTCGAAAAAAGGTGTAGCAGGCTGTCGAGAGAATCTGCTGATTGACAGGTGTGTCTGTAAAGACGCTACAGTCCATCAGCGCGTCCTGTCAATGGCCTGGATTGACTACCGGAAAGCTTTTGATTCAACCTCTCATAGACTTATCATCTGTCTGTTGGAAAGCTTGAAGGTACATCCACACATAGTGAGATGCATAGAGAGATTGATGCCTCTTTGGAAAACTAGATTTACCATCTCATCTAGGAATTATCGTCTGACGACGAACAACGTCACCTTCCAGAGGGGCGTCTTTCAAGGGGATAGTATGAGCCCTTTGCTTTTTTGCATCACACTTTTGCCTCTATCTCTTGCACTACGAAATTCTCCTGGATACCTCTGTGGCGACACTAATCAGCGTGAGCATAAGGTCACTCATGTATTCTATATGGATGACCTGAAGATCTATGCCGCTGGTAAAAGCAAACTTCAAACTTCTTTAAATATCGTCAAGAACTACACAGGAGAGATTGGGATGGACTTTGGTTTGGACAAGTGTGCCAAAATTCATTTGAAGAAAGGAAAGATTACTGGCGTTCCCAAGGACCCTGAGCTTGTGGATATAAGTGTTATTAGACATCTTAACACTGGAGAGACCTATACATACCTGGGCGTGCCTCAAAGCCGCATTCAGGACGTAACATCAGTGAAGGAGTCTCTCCGAAGCAGATACAAGCATCTTCTTCGACAGATTTGGTCTTCCAATCTGTCGGCGTTGAACAAGGTATCTGCGACTAACATGCTTGCCATCCCGGTTCTACTCTACTCGTTTGGGGTGGTTCAATGGACGAAGAACGAGCTTAAGGCCCTTGATGTCACGACGCGTAAGATCATGCATATGCATAAAAGCTTTCATATCAATTCGTCAGTTCCGCGATTATACATTTCACGCCAGCAAGGCGGACGCGGACTTCTGAATCTCCAGTGTCTTCATAACCGAATTGTTTTGAGTACAGCTTACATCGTTGCGAATGGCAGAGATCCTCTCCTAAAGATGGTCAGAAACCACGAGATGATTGGCGAAGGGGCGTTCCTTTACAAAGCCGCGGAGCAAGCTGCTGAGACCCTTGGCCTGAATTTTAACATCAGAAGTGAGGAAAGTGCGTTACTCCATCTAGATGCTTCACGTCTAAAAGCCGAAGTAAAGAAAGCAGAGGTTGGAAAATTTCACCAAGAGCTACTCGACAAGCAAATGCACGGAAACTTTCACAGAAATGTAGAAAAACAGTCCTTGTCGAAGGAGCAAACTTTTGCTTTCCTCAAATCATCAGGGCTCAATTCAGGTACAGAGGGCTTCATTGTCGCATGCCAGAACGGTGTAATCTCCACCTTAGCATAGCGCGCCCGCATTTTATGTCAAGAAGTTCCCAGTGATAGGTGCAGAGCGTGTCATGCACACGCTGAGTACCTAGAACATATACTATCGGGGTGTCCGACCCACGCAGGAACAACGTATATCTATAGACATAATGCGGCCCTAAGAGTACTTTATTACCACCTTTGTCGCTCTTACGGTGTTGGTCGCGACCCTGCCCTGCCGAACGCTCCAAGGGATATAGAGTCAATTGTCCGAAACGAGAAGTGCCAGATTTTCTGGAACTACGATTTTCGGGCAGCAGTCTCCGTTGCGCACTCGAGGCCTGACATTGTTCTCCAAGACTTCGAGAAACGAACTATATTCGTGATCGAATTCTCGGCTCCATCCGAATACAACATCACTGCAAAGGAGAAAGAAAAAGAGGAGAGATATCAAGACCTTAAAAGAGAGCTGCGTCGACTGTACCCAAAATATTCGGTACGAGTAATTGTTCTTGTGATAGGTGCTCTCGGAGGTGTGAAATTATCGCTGGTTCGTAACCTTAAAGCCATACCCGCGTGCCAAAAATATGCCAAGGCTCTTGCGAGATGGATGCAGAAAGCTGTCATCCTTGGGTCGCTTCGTGTCCTCAAGACACACGAGGGTTTCGCCGGCCTGTCGTTGTGATTTCGTCGTGCCCTGTGACCACCCATCTCACGGATGTGAGACGTGGCCATAGGTGTATTTTACCGCGGTTCTACTGGGGGCCATTGACATTTTTTCCAGATGGCAGTTGCTCTTAGTGGTACCCTGCGGTGGTTGTTTAACTTTTTTTAAGTTATATATATATATATATATACCGTTCACGAAGAAAGGGACCTGATGCGGAGAAAATCGATTTTCATTTTCTTACGCCAATCGATAGTTTCTGAGTTACTCTTTCATTTCCAATGATCAGAAATTTTTCAAGTGAATTACTTTTCTTATTATTAAGCTACTAACATAGGCATGATAAGCATACGTGGAGAGCGAACGAGAGGCCTACGAAAGCCAGCCCCACCACTTACCACACAGCTGTACGCGACGTGTCCGTGAGATCCACTGGCTCGTGCCTAAGAGTGTAGTGGTAAGTGGAGGGGGGGCTTTTCGTAGACGGATCACCACTACTTAAATGCTGGCTTGCAGGCTCTGCTACGATCGACTGTCCTGTAAAATTCAGCTTTGACGCATAGGTCCCTTTCTTCGTGGACGGTCACATATATGTATACGAAAATTACAGGATATGAGAGATAAGCTACTGTGCCAGAGACCAGCGTTTCCCAAACTTTTTTCGCACTTTATGAGGAGCGGCAGGGCAGCAATCCCTACAATTTTTTTACAATACTCGAACCCAGGAGGAACTGTTGACTATCTGTCTTACTAAAAGATTAAAAAAAGATAGTAAAAATCAGTTCATATTTTCAAGCTTAGGTGAGAGTTCTGTTAATTTAGCATACCGTTAAAGATTTCCTTTATTACTTCAATATTAGCCGATTTTCATCAATCTTTTTTTCGCACTTTTCTCATATCATTTCGGTATTTGCAACAGGCCCTAATCTCATAACAATGGGAGGATCATTCACTATAGGTAAAGGAATGTCATGCCACGCCTGCTAAGCCCAGTGTGGCATTCCCCCTCCGAGGCTAACAGCCTGGGACCCCAACCGCAATAGATTTAGAGTTTTTTTGGTTGAGCCTTTTTTCCAGTAGGCTGACAGTGGCACAGGCACCAAAATATAGGTAGGCCCATAAGAGCCTGCAAGTGGACAGCAATTTTTTGGCCGATAGTACTAGGAGGACTAATGAATTCTTGAACATGGAAAGGAGGAAAATTAATGTCATAGTAGGGATGCTTACTGGATACTGCTGACTGGGAAATACTTGACCAACATGAGAATTGGAGACAACCTTCGTTGTCGTTAGTGTGATTTTCGTGAGGAAACAGCGCATCAAATAGTTTGTGAATGTGATGCATTGGCGTGCCTCAGAAAAAAAATACCTGGGGGATTATTTTCTCGAACCAGAAGACTTTCATGCCATCTCTTGCAAATCCGTGCATGCCTCAATGGTGAAAACACGCCGGCGCGTCACGTAATTAAATTTAAAATTGCTTATCTTAACGATTACGTGCTAATATTAATGGCAAAACAACTTCTGAAATCTTTCCAGAGTAGTTGTTATTTATAATTATTTAAGCAAAAAATTATAAGTACCAATAAGTAATTGAACAAAATTTAATTTATTTCAATGATAAAATACAACTTGCCTTTTCAGAGATTAAAGAGCGTAGTAGGATAAGCATGTATGTGCTGCCCTCGCTCGGATCTGGTTGAGATTTTCATAGTAAGTTGGCACTGATTTAAGACCAAATTTCCCATAAGATTAGATTTGAGAAATTATTTTTATGGGAGTTATGGGGGTGAGAATAAAAATAAAAAAATTAGTTTTTCTCAAGAACGGCCGGACCGATTTCGATAGGCAAAAAATATGTTGTGGGGCTCAATGACAGAATGTTATAGAAAAATTTCAAATATTTTTTTCAAAAAATACAAACCAAACAAAATTTTGAAATTTTTTTTGAATTTTTGTTATGAGATGCATTTGAGGAACTATCACCCTTTTTCGTCTAAAAAATCGTTAAACACTGGAGAATAACGTATCCGAGTCTCGAAACGATCGGAAGAGTAGTACATAGTTTAATATAAGAAAGATCTTGGGCGCGTCACATATGGTCTGCGACGCGCTGTACAGTGCCTCGCTCCGTACGCAACAGCATCTTTAGACATATTGTTTTACTCGAAATACTTGAATAATTGGTCAACTTCTTTTTAAATCCTTCAAATTCGAAAAAGGTGGTTCATTCAGTACAGGGGCGTTAATCATTCATTTTTTACAGAATCGCATAACTTCCCAGTCCAAGTCATTCATTCCAAAGGTGTCAATTGTGAAACTGATTACGAACGAACGGATACGTGTAGTGTACGCTAGCATTTAATTTCTTGACGTTAACAACTGCTACGATATTCACTTGTGTCCTTCGCTACATTAATTTGTTCCTACATTTAGATGTTTTTCCTTTATCAGCTACAAACGAAAGCGCATAAGTGTGGTACGGTAGCATTCTACTTCACGTTAACAGCTCCTACGATCTTCACTTGTTTCCTTCGCTACATTCATTTGTTCCAACATTTAGTTGTTTTTCCTTTATTAGCAACAAATGAAAGCGCATACGTGTGGTACGGTGGCTTTCATTTTTTTACGTCAACATCTCCTGCGGTCTTCACTTGTTTCCTACGCTGCATTTATTTGTACCTACATTCAGTTGTTTTTCCTTTATTATATGCAAATGATATTTATTTATCGAGTTCTTTCCTTACATATATTTGTTTTTCCTTTGAAACAATAGTTTTCGCGTGATATTCTTTGTTTGCCGTGACCTGTCATAGTAAGAAATTTCTGCGACAAATAAAAGTCCAAGATGTGTTGGCTGTGATGGGTTTTTATTTGAAGTACATGGACAAAAGAAAGAAACTGAGACTCAAGATGAAGCAACGAATTACTGTATCAAACTTTAACGATCGATTGTTCTTAACGATATCTTGCGTTGAAAATGCCGATCTGTCCAATTTAAAAAAAATAAGCTTGATGTTGATTGGTTGATTTCTGAAAACGAGGTCGGTAAATCACAATCATCTTCCGATGATCCAGAAATCATTATTCGACTCCAACCTAAAGTGGATGAATCAGATATTGAGAGAGTTGAAGTTCCTATTCAAATAACTATTTCAACTCATAAATACTGTTGTCTTTGTTTTTACACAACGAATCTCGTATTTATTTCAGAAGAAGCTCGAATGCAATCTTATATTAAGATGAAAATCTATATACCAGCAGGAAACCGATGCTGCTGAACTCACTTAATCAAAGGTCGATTTTACGACGAAGATCTGTCTGCTTTAAAGGTGTTCTCTAATTCACCAAGTGTAAGTCCTTCGGAATTATCGAAAATAATGGAAAGTCTCGCAATCAAATGTGATTTCACCCTCGATGATAAACTTGGAGATTATTCCTTCCGAAAAGCAACTTTTTACCTTGACAGGATTAAACTGGGAAAATATCATATTTTTGAAAGACATGATGACTTCAATGCGAAACAGAAAAATGCGTACCGTGACACAGGCACTCGTAGTATTTCTTTTCAAACTTCGCACTGGCAATTCTAATAAAATTCTCGCTTCCATTTTGTAACTAGAAAATAAAAAAGTTATCTCAGAATATTCATCAGCTATAATTAAGTCATTTGAAGAAGGCATCTTGCCCTTTCATTTCGGAATAAATTCTTGCAACAGAAATGATCTTATTCATAATCATACGACTGAAATTGCCAAGAGTTTATTAGTTAGTGACGAAAAGCTAATGTTAATCTGCGATGGGACGTATGCTCGTCATCAAAAAAGTATGAATAATGAGTTCTAAAGGAAATCATTTTCTGGACAAAAGAAGGTCCCACTTTGCAAGCCTTTCACGATTTGCACAACTGACGGCTACGTGGTTGATATGCTAGGACCATATCCTGCAAATGTGATGCAGAGATCCTAAAAAGTCTCCTACGAGGTCCAAATAGCTTGTGCAACTTGTTGAAAGAGGATGACTATGCAGTTCTAGATCGTGGATTCCGAGACGTCAAGGCTGAATTAGAACTTAAGAACATCAAAGTGTTGATGCCTGCATTGAAAGGAGAATGAAAGCAGTGGACCACAAATGAATCGAACGAGTCTCGCTACGTAACGAAAATTCCGTGGCCAGTAGAAGCTGTCCACGGAATACGAAAACCAAAATACCGTCCGCTTGACCATAAGTTAGATAATAAAATGCTCCCGAAAGTTGGAACCTATTTTCGAATTCGATCGTATCTCAATAATTTATTCGGAAAAAGGTTAAAATCGGACGCAGATATTTCAGATGCAATTATGGAAAGGATTGAAGCCCGGAGATATATTGAAAATACTTTAGCTGATGAGGCCGAGGAAAAAGATTGGTTACGTAGAAAACTTATGTTCCAAAGTATGTCCTCAGAAGATCTCTTGGGTTTCCCTGAAATGACCGAAAAAGATCTTAAAATTCTGTTCACTGGATCTTACCAACTGTCGAAGGCAGTATCTTACTTAGCTGGGATGATTGATAAGGATAGAAAAGTGAATCTGCAATTCGTTAAATATCAAGCGAACGTTTTCAAACTGCGAGTTCAATCGCGTCATATTTCTCAAAAAATATATCGGTGTTTCGTGAAATATAAACCCAATAGTTTTGGTATTTCAGGTCTGCTGCAGTAAGCATGTGAATGCGCCAACGGAAGAAGAACTGCTGGCTGCTTTTCACATATTGCTGCAATAGTATCTATTTATCTCACACGAGATATTTGTCCAAAGTTTTGAAACCAGCTGAAATTCTCAGTAAATTGTTTCAGGGGGACAATATTACTCCTGTAATCGAAGAACATATCGATGAGGATTGAAGGAATCTTGCAGGCAAAATTCATGAGAGGCGACGGGACTCACATAAAAAAATCACCCCGATTTGTGAGAGGCGAAGGGCCACACATTAAAAAAGCACCCCGATTTGTGAGGGGCGAGAGGACTCACATTAAAAAAGCACACCGATTTGTAAGAGGTGAGGGGACTCACATTAAAAAAGCACCCCGATTTGTGAGTGGCGAGGGGACTCATATTAAAAAAGCATCCCGATTCGTAAGAGGCGAGGGGACTCACATTAAAAAAGCACCCTTTGATAAGGGGTCTGTAATCGTACTGCAACTTGTGACACCTTTAGAATAATTGACTTGGACAGTGATGGAAAGTTATGCGATTCTGTAAAAATCAATAATCAATGCCCCTGTATTGAATGAATCCCCTTTTTCGAATTTGAAGGTGATCAGTTTGTCAAGTACGATCTAAATAAAATTTATTTTTAAATCCCTAAGAAAAGGACCCGTAAATAAAAGCTGCCTAGTATCAATACGCTGGGGGGAGGCTTCCCCAAAACTGAAAGAAGGGCGAGAGACTCGACTTTCCTATTTTTATTTTTTTTGTGGGTTTGTACCCCTACTCTCGGGCTGAAAGTTGTTGTCCCGGAAATTTAGAAATTAGGGTTTCACAGGTTTGCCTGAATTTGAAATGAGGTTGAGTTTCCGATATTTTATGACAATAATGAAGTTTATTCAAGACACAAAGAAAAAGTGAACATTACAACAAGAGCAGAAAAAGAACAATGCATAATAATAGGGCACATTCTACAATAGGTAGGATGTGTCAACAGGTAGAGGAAAAGAAAAAAATATAATAGCCAAAAAAAAGGAACGATACCTCTCACCAATCCGTCGTACTAAAATTAGCGCTCGTCGGGTGGAAAAAAATTGAATCCAAAAGGAACCAATGTACCTTTTCAATTTTTCCTGCCCTTGAAAGAGCGGGCGAAAACCTTTAATTTCCGTGGGTTGGTTAACCCACTCTAGTCTCTTATGTCAGGTCACTCGCGAGAGCCACACAACACGCAAGCACCTATCACTTCCCTGAATTTACTTTTATGAAAAATAGAAAATGTTTCTACTTCTCATAAAAGAGAATTACAGCCTTGCGAGAAAATTACTCTGTCTCGTTTTGAGATTCGAGAAAAAGTAATATTCTCTAGACCGACTTAATTTCGTTTCAAGCAGGCCGGATAGGACGCGAACACGACGTCACTCCCGTTACGTCCCTGCCTCCCTCGCACGGAGTTTAAATTTTTCGTCCGGATTGCTAATCCCGTTGATCGACCACTCGATCGATAGCTGCGACTTACCTCTATTGCCGATCCGAGAAAAGTATATCCCGACTAAACCGGAACAGGACGCGACTATTTGCTTACCGAGAATTTGTCTCTCATGTCACGACGAAATTTGAATCGCGAAGTACGGACGGGCAAAAATTAGAGTTGATCTGAATTTAATTAACTAATTGTTCGGTTGCCGTAGAAAATTACAGATTCACTCGAAGTCCCGATTGCCTTTACTCCCGTCGGAAAGAGATTTTCTTTTAACTTTAACGTCCGGATTTCTCGTTTGAATTTAATCAGTTAAACCATTCGTCCCGGCGGCTCGCTTCCGTTACCGGACCGGAAAAAGTATAGTTCTGACTAAAACCGGGATAGGACAAAGGTCTGGGTAGTTCTGGCCCGTGCCAGGTTGCCCAAGTTACTGCGATGATGAATTGTACTCGATGCACCTCGACGGTTCATAGTTGGGGTGATTCGGGTAGGGATTTTTGCAGAATTGCGGAATTTGGATTAGGAAGGTAGGGATACGCCGTGAGAGCCGAAGCAGCTTTTGCAATTTTTATCTACCCAGGTAGCTTGATTTCTTAAGTGTGCGAGAATGGTATTGCTAAATGCTTTCCTTTTAAGTTTTGTACTTTTGAAACAGGAACTTCGTCAGCATTTTACGGAGGTAAAGTGCTTCGAAGTTTTTGTTATATTTGTTTGGAGAAATTCTTAATTCAATTTGCATCAAACTGATGCAGGTTGGAATTTTCAGCTTAGAGTTAGTATCTATTATTTCCAACCTTAATTTTCTACATAAGGAATTGAGCATTTTAGCGTAGCACCATTGCTGGGTAAGCACGTGGCTTTGTTTTGATGCCTCACGTGTTCGTGCTGTCAGATCATGGCGGGCAGCATGTGGGGTAAGGAGCGAGATGGACTTATAGGAGAATAGCGCGTGAAGAGGAAGAGGAAAAGAAGAGAGTTGAGGTGCATTGAACTGCTATGGTTGTAGAGCATACTTGCTTGTATGCAAGGAAAGAGATATGCTTATGCCGAGAATGTAGGTAGGAAGGAGGAGGCAAGACCGCGTGCGAGCATCGAGGCTTGCTATCGTCGCGGCAGCGCAGCTACACACGGAGAGTGAGACGGCGATGTTTAAAGCGTCAGAAAGAGAGAGAGCGGAATAGGTGCCTATCGCATGCATGTGTGTCATAGCGAGTGTAACCACACCCTCGTTCCTTTTGGACCCTTACAATGTTTCCTTTCTTTTTATATCTAGTGTTTTTAGGAAAATGCTTCTACAATGTTACGTCGTCGTTTTTATCTTTAGGTCTAGGCTCAAGCTTGCGTCATTCATGCCATACATACACACATTTTCTTCCCGCAATCCACCCTCACATTATTGAGTGGGACAGGTATCCTAAAATTTAAAATACCTAAGAAGGAAAGAATTGGGCGCACAAGTCGATCGGAGAATAATTTTAATTTTCGAGAATTAAAATTATTCTTCTAAATCGTCGCTCTTTGCATTTACAAGTTAGCTCGTCGTTAGCCTTCGAGAGCTTGCAATGGTACGTTAGCATTCCGATAGCAAGCTCTCAGGTTACGAGCGAACGGAGAGACTTGGAGAGCTATATTACCTTCAATTTATATGACTCAAAATAATATTTCGAGCCACATTTTTTTTTAATTTAAATTCTCAGAATTCGCTCGTAACAGGAGGATTTGAACAAATTTGACCAATCATTCAAGTATTTCGAGTCACACAATGAGTCTAAAGATGCTGTTGCGTACGGAGCGAGGCACGGTAGAGCGCGTCGCAGACAGTACTACCTCTCCGATCGTTTTGAGACTCGGACATTTAATTCTAGTGTTTAAAGATTTTTTAGACGAAATATGGTGATAGTTCCTCAAATGCATCCCAATAAAAAATTCAAAAAAATTTTGAAAATTTTTTTCGACCCGTATTTTTTGGGGCAAAAATTCGAAATTTTTCTACAACATTCTCTCATTGAGTTCCATAATATATTTTTTGCCCATCGAAATCGGTCCAGCCGTTCTTGAGAAAAAATAATTTTTTTATTTTTCTTCTAACCCCCATAATTCCCATAAAAATTATTACTCAAATATAATCTTTTAGGAAATTTAGTCTTACATCAGTGTCAAGTAACTGTAAAATCTCAACCAGATACAAGCGGGGGCAGTACATAAATGCTTATCGTGCTATGCCCTTTAAATTTCATTTTTTGCCTCTAAAACTAAGTGCTCGTACAAGGTTAGTGATAGTGCCTTATATTATTCTATTTATAATTTATAGATTACAGCATTATAAAATAGAATGAAATACATTTTTCAATTTAAAAAATAAAAAAAACTTTTCATGATTTTCCCACACGTTTTACAGATATTGTAACAGTGATTTTCGGAAACACAAACGAGATTATAAAGATGTTTAAAATGATCGTTATCAGCGAATGCAAGAATGTCGCACCACGATGCCGGAAACAAAAATCAATTTAGTTTTAGAGACGAAAAATAGTATATAAATTTGATTTGACAAAAGACAAGTTTTATGTTATCATTGAGGTCGTTGCTACGTGTGGCTAAATTTCATTAATATAGACGGATTTTTTCGGTATGAATAGGGGGCATGGAAAATAGGCTACTTGTACCGAAATTTCGTAGATGGGAAGATGGAGGTTGAAAGAGAAAGGTATTTTAGAAGGAATGGGAAGTGAAAGGGAGCAGGAGCTTATAGCGAGGATGAGGTATGAGTGCATGGAGGGTTCTAATAGGTTCTGGCTTCCTAGGAAGAAGAGAATGTGTGAATTGTGCGGAAAGGGATATACAAGGATGCAACACTGGCTAGAGGATTGCGAGGGAGTGGAAAGGAGTGAGATTAGCATGGAGGTATTACTGCATGAAAGAGGGGGGAAAAGGCGGTGGCATGGATGAAGGGTGAAATAGAGAACAAGAGAAGGAAGGAGGAAAAGGAATGGAGAGGGAAAGGTTGTAAAGAGGAGAGGAAGTAAATAATTAGCAGGTAAGTATTAGATAGTAGCCGCGGACGCAGAGGTTGGCAATGCGAGGCAAGGTGAAAGATAGGGGCATGCGTGCAAGGTGAAGCGAAGAAGGCATAGCGTTTAGAGCGAGCGGTCGTAGAGTTAAGATAGCATTAAGGTGTGAATGGATGTTAGTTTGTAAGAAAGAATTTTATGTCAAATTCTGTAAAATGTGGAGGTTGTGAGCAAAGAAATTTTTCAGGGACAGCAGGCCGAAAAATAAACGTTTATCTACTACCGAAATTTCGGTTTAAATCAGGGAGGTTCTAGACTTGAAGTCGCAGATTCTCTCGGGGACAAAATATATGTTGTTTTCTAGAGAAAGCTTGGTAATACGTATTTTTCAAACAAAAAATTCTTCTTTAAACCTCTATAACTACAGACTTGATTCAGATGTTTATTGTTTTGTTTATATTTCCAAAAGTGTTTATAATCTTCTTTCGGAGTTCGCCACATTCAAAAAGGGTTCAAAATTAACAAAATGTTTTTTTTTTAATATTAAAAGTCGATTGTCTCAAAAAACCCACACTTGTATTTTTTTCCAATTTTTTGTTGAATTTTTACTTTAACGAGGAAGGCTTTTTGTGAGTTTTGTGCGAGTTAAATAACATTTCTGTGCCGCAGATAGGCCCGCAGAGGAGCTTGGCCTTCCATTTGATACCAGCGAGACTACACATGGCCTAGCATCACTAACACCTTTGGTGCTCGAAGTTGGTGAACAGAAAGAAGAATATACGCTTCTACTAGGAGAACATGCTGACAAGCCCCTCCATGTTAAATTCTACGGCATCGTACATAGAGGAGAGCCGTCGATGGGTCTATCCAACATGTTTCTCAAGTCTGCTGGATTGAGATCGTAGACTGACGGATTTTTTTTTGCCTGTTGCAACTGCCGAGCGTGCAAGCAAGAGTCAATAAACACTTGGAAATATTCTCAGTGGATGACACAATGCGGCTCTAAAAGTGTTATATTAACATCTAAGGCACTTCTATAGTGTTGACCTATTGCCCGTCTTACCATAGGCCCAGGGGGAGCTCGAGTCCGTTGTGGAGAATGATCAGTGTAAGATCTACTGGAATTTCTCATTATCCACCACTCAACGTATCAGTGCTACGAAGCCTGATATTGTCCTCCAAGGTCTAAAGACCAAGATCATTTACGTGATTGAATTCTTAGCACCAGCCGATGGTAATATCACGGCAGAGAAGAAAGAAGAACGGGCGAAATACCAAGAACTTCTTTTCGAGCTGAGCAGGCTGTACCAAGGCTACAAAGTCCATCTTGTAGTTCTCATAATCGGATGTCTTGGAGGTATGAAAGCTTCATTTATTAGCCAATTCAACAAGATTCCGGTTTGCCAGCGGCAGGCTCATTCCATCGCGAACCAGATGCAAAAGGCTGTTCTTCTGGGAACACTTCATCTGGTCCGTCAACACTATTCCTCATAACATTCTACAAGAATTGGTTGCTCTAAAAATGTATCCAGAGGTGAAACTTTCATCTCCAACTATGCCGTCTGCCGCGTAAGGTCATCCGCGTCCAGACAGGACTCCAAGGAACAGTGTTGTACGAAGTCTCTCACGTAAATTTCCCGCTCTAGCTTACTTTTTGGGATAGAAGGTGCAAGAGTGGATGATGTACACGTTCCAGTTGCCTCGGGATTGGTTGCTTTAAGGAACCATGATCGCAGCTTCCGGAGCCTACATCTTCTCATAATAATAATGAATTTTCAATGCGTGGACTGGACAGTTTTATGTTATATTGTTATGGAGTGAGAAGCTGGGGTTGGAACGAGCATAAGAGAGAGGAAAGTTTGCATGATAGATTTTTAAGATCTATAATTGACGTGAGTTGACTTTGTCTAGGATATATGTTGGAGAAAGAACCAGGAAGCGCGAAAATGGTAGCTAGACAACTTAAGAGAAGGAAGCAGAAATGCACAAGCGTGCTTAAGGAAAATTCGAAGTAAAGAGGCTAGAAGTAATACGGAACGATTAAGATGGGGGGAAGAGAGATATCAAATGAGAAAATGTGGTATAAGAGAAGAGGTCACCAGGTGGCAGAAGATAGAATTGGAGTTGGTAGTGACGCTAGGAAATGAGATGAAGGTGGAGACAAAATTATGGAGTCGACTTAAAATAGGTGGTACAATATTGGTAAGAGATGGGGGAACCAAAATTCTTTGAAAAGTTGGAAAAAAGAGTAAATGGAATAGGTGTGAGAAGTTGTCAAATTGAAAGAGAAGGGGGCAGGAATCAGGGTAGAGCTAAAAAGTTAATCCTGAGAAAGAAATGGAAAGAAATAAAGTGAAAAAGAATAACTTAAGATGCAGAATAAGGCCGTATTGTAAATAATTGTAAAGGAAGCGGGGGTCTTCATATCAGCAAGAGGAAGAGATTAAATACAATGAAAACTAATTCTAATTATACGATCCTGACTAGTAGGTTAGCACTCGTATTAACAAAAGCGCACTTTTATTTCGATGTGGTGCTGACAGTAGAGTAGGCATAAGCCTCGAAGCGCGTAGAGTTAAACCATTTTTGGGTATACAGTTTAGAAAAGTGAAATTTCTCCTGCTTTCTAACATCATACTTTTTTCAAATATCACTTACCTTCTCTCGTAACATATCTTGAATTCTTGTAGCTTGACTTTTACTCCGGTGTAGTTCCAACTGCAATTCCAGACATCTTTCTTGCCAGTTAAATTCTTCAACTGTGTTTAAAAATCTGCCGCAACTTTCGGAGGCACTGTAGGCAGTACTGGGTTTTTTTTCTTCTGCAGTACTTAAACTCAATGATGTCCGATCCATAAATAATTGATTTTCCGCGGGATAATGTCGACTCTGTTCATCTTGATATTGTCCACTGCAGAAAGAAACTGACCGTTTGTATGTGTCTACCCTGCCTGGTGATCCTGGGTCACATGTTGAATTCACGAAATTTGGTTTTTGTGTATCCTTGGCTTTAATTTCGAAGCATTTAGTAGTGCCATCTTTTCGGGCCCTAAATATTCTTTTATCTACGCATTCCATATACCCACTTGGTTCTGAGATAAATTCGAAAGGGCTGTACTTGCAGGATTTGCTAGAGTTGCTACTACTGCTAATACTACTGTTAGTATCCTTCAGTTCAACATATTCATCGTTTGTCACAACCCGTGTAAAACTGTCGTTTGTACGGAATATCAGATTTGAGACATTTACATAGGGCGAATCTCTGGAAAACACAACGCTGCTACTTTTGGCATTGTGTGGTCGAGGAGGAGGTATTGGAGCTGGAAAAGCACGTCGCGGCATTAATCGTGGACTGTCTGATCCAATTTGTTTTGAATCGTGAGCATTAGATCGTATTCGCAGTCTATCGGACCCACTTGTAGATAGTCCAAGACCCTCTTCTGCAGTCATATATGATTCGCGGACTCGAGCTCCGAGACGTGGACTACTTGGTGTAGAATTCGAATCAAAGTCTAAGGCTAGTCTTGTGATTGGATCTATAATCTGTGAGAGACGACGTCCAGGTGCACCGTGAATCTCATCCATTGCCTATGTTGTGGTACAATTTTTTATCCCATTGTAAATTGTTTGTCTACTTCTGGCCTGAACCGTTTTTTCTGAACTAATTATAGCTCATTGTACATTCAGGTGATCCGCCCAAAGAATAATTTCCATTTACGTTACTTGTCTTACTTTTAATTTTAGATGCTGCGGATCACCGTTCCAGCCTAGAAGAAAACATGAAAATACATCTTTTAGAAACAAATAGTTTTACGTTCAACCTTATTAATAATTCTAATATTATTTGAAAAGTAATGGCTTCCTAAAATCATTCTTCAGAAAGTTTAATTTAATTAATCGTTTATAATATCGGATGTTAATTTTGGCTTTAGTATCAGAATAAATAATTCAATTCATTTTTTAATGAACCAAACGTATCGGCGCACAATGGTGCCCCATTATCAAAGGTTAATTTTTATTTTGTGAAAGTCAGTTACAAACAAATATTTATCTGAGACGCAGTGTAAGAATGTAGTTCAACAGCGGAAATTATTTCAAATTTAAATATGGTCAGGAGTAGATAGTGAATCACATCGTAGTCAAGGGGTCGGTTTAATTATGAATGAAAAAGCAAGACAACATCTCAAAGATCATAATTTTGTATCGCCCAGAGTGCTATGGGCTAGAATGAAGGTAGGATTCAGAACATTATTTATCATAGCCTGCTACGCACCAGTTGATAGCGATTCGAGGGAAGTTAAGGATGCCTTCTGGGACACTTTAAATGATACAATAAGTACTTGCGACCAAGGTGAAAGAATAATTTTGTTAGGAGATATGAACGGATGTGTCGGCGTCCAACGTCAGGATACAGATACAGGAGGGGTGCTATGTAATTTTGGGGACCCAACAAGAAAAAATTAAAACGGGGAAAAATTAGTGAAATTAGGAAAAATAGGGAAAAATTAGAAACCTGGTTTTGACATAAAATGATCCACACTTACACCTGGTGTAAAGGAAATAACAGCAGTATAATTGACTTAGTTATTGCATATGAAAGAATAAGAGAACTAGTTACAGATACAAGAGTCGTCAGGGGGGCCGAATGCAATACTGATCATTACCTTTTAGTCTCCAAAAGGAACTTAGGGCGGGGATGGAGAAGAAAGAGAACCAAACAAACGAAACCAACGCGAATCAAGGTCGAAAATTTACAGAAACCGGAAGTGCGAATAGATTTTCAGAATAAGATAAACGAACGCATAGATAAGGCAATTTGGGAGTCTTTTGAAAGCAATAAAGATATGGAGGGCGCGTGGGCTTTATTGCGGGATACCATTGATAAAACTGCGATTGAAGTGTGTGGTACGGCGATGGTAGGAAGAAAGTCTGGCGATGCGTAGTGGAACGATGAAATCAAGGCAGCACCAAAAAAAAAGAAGCGCACAAGAAAACACTGAACATGACAGGTGTTAGCGAGGAGGAGAGAAGTAGATACAAAAAGAGGAAATTTAAACGACTACTATCTGTTTCAAAAATCCTGGCCCCTCTATAAATCATTGAATAACTCAATCAAGAAAAAAACGCTTAGAACAAGCAAAAACATCTTGTCAATCCTCATTTTCTTACGAATAAGTACAATATCATTTCATCGCGATGCGTCTATAAGTTTTCAGGCAAATTTGCAGTGAAGGTAAAAAAACGTGGTTAAAAGCACCTTTTATAACATAGTCAACTTTCGACCGTTCTATTTCGTGGAAAAATGCATGAATTGTTTGGCAAAAAATCAAGTAGTTAGCTTGAAGTTTTATTTATCAGTACGCTTTCGAAAAATTCAAAATCTTTATAACTTCGGTGTCGGCAGTAAATAAAAGCGAAGGATGCTAACTCAGCTTCTAATCAAGCTGAAAGGCTCTAATAAGGCTTGAAATTTTTCAAAAAAATCAACGAATACAATGGTAGGTTTTTTAATACCGTTAATTACATCATTAAAACGCTATTGCATATTATTATTCATCACGCATGCGCGGAATATGCCATATTTCACATCTGTTTTCCGTGCGCATTGTGGCATATTGCGCATGCCGTGCGAATAGCGTGCGTTCTACAATGATCGCACGCTGTTCCGTGTTTTAGAAGAAATATCGCACGCTCCACCGTGTTTTAGTAAGAAAAATCACACGCTTCGCCGTGTTTTCACGAAACAACCGCAACTAACCTTCTACTAACTTCAACGTTATCATCTTCAAAATGTCAACAAAAGTTTGTTTTGTGTCGTGGATGCAAGAAGTAAGCATAAAAAAATGACAAATAAGATTAATATGATTAATATGAATATTCATATTGATTATATGTAATCATGATCAAATAAAAACGTACTAGATCTAAATATCATACTTAAATATGCCCACAGCAGGTTTCAGGTTAGGTGCGTTTGTTTCGTGAAAACACGGCCAATTCTCCATCGGCACCTGAAATTATCTTTTTGATTGGGGTGTTTTTCCTCTCGGGGGCTCCACCCCCGAACCCCCCCACCGACGATATTCCGCACTCGCTTCGCTCGTGCGGATAAAATACGAAGAATGCATATTCCTCACATTCGTGATGAAAAATAGTGTGTGCAAGTCGTGTGGTATAGTTGCATATTCCGC
Source organism: Andricus quercusramuli (assembly GCA_932178445.1). Taxonomy (NCBI): domain Eukaryota; kingdom Metazoa; phylum Arthropoda; class Insecta; order Hymenoptera; family Cynipidae; genus Andricus; species Andricus quercusramuli. Next base: position 3,159 of record CAKNXH010059327.1, on the reverse strand, counting down.
CACTTGGGCGGCTCATGGGCCGACGGCGCCCGCGTGCGCAATATGCAACTATACCCCACTCGTTACACCATGTACTATTTTCGGTTTTTTTTTGGGACTGGAGGCACAAAAGAAGTCGATGATACTCTCAGCGGATTCCAGGGTATCGATGTCCTGCTTGATCCTTTGCCTCATAAAGTGACCTTTTTTTTCTTTAACTTTCGTACATCTGGTAGAATGTGCCGCGTGGGTCAACCGACTTTGACAATAGTTGACGGCAACCCCTTCAACGTATCGATTACAATTGTGGTCGACTACCGTAAAAAAACAAACAGAAAACAATAATATGCAATAGCGTGTTAATGATGTAATTAACAAATTTTAAAAACACACCATTGAATTTGTGGATTTTTTTGAAAAATTTTAGGCCTCAGTAGAGCCTTCCAGCTTGATTAGAAGCTGAGTTAGCATCCTTCGCTTTCATTTACTGCCGACACCAAAGTTATAAATATTTTTGAATTTTTCGAAAACGTACTCATAAATAAAACTTCAAGGTAACTACTCGATTTTTTGTAAGAGAATTCATGCAATTTTCGACGAAATACAGCGGTCGAAAGTTGGCCAAGTTACAAAAAGTGCTTTTAACCACGTCTTATTCCTCCACTGAAAATTTGCGTGAAAAGTTATGGACGCATCGCGATGAAATTATATTTTACTTATCCGTAATAAAATGAGGATTGACAACATGTTTTTCCTTTTTTTAAGCGATTTTTTTTGATTGAGTTATTCAATGATTTGTAGAGGGGCCAGGATTTTTGAAACAGATAGTAATCAAAGAGAGCAAAGAGAAAACCAGAACAGAAGAAGAGAACAAAATACAAAACTACTTTGAAGGAATTATGAAACTATTATATAAACAGTTGAAGGAAAGTAAAAGTACAGAGTTTGTCAGCATGAGAAACAGCAAAGGTGAAATGCTATATGACATAGGCGGGATAGTAGACGCTTTAAAAGACTCTTTTAAAGAACTATTAGGAGGTGAAGATATAGGACAACAAAACTGCGACATAGAACATAATGCATTAGAAAACCCAATTGAAAAAGTATGTGACACTGAGGTCAGAGATATAATTAATAACTTGAAAAACGGTAAGGTTGCTGGTATAGACAGTATTAGCGCTGAAATGCTTAAATACGGTAGCGAGTACATACCTCAAAGGTTGTGCGAATTGATAAATATATGTTACGAGACAGGAGAAGTCCCAGACGATTGGAGAAAAGCGATTATTGTACCAATATACAAAAGAAAGGGAGATAAAAGCAACTGCAGTAATTACAGAGGTATCAGCCTACTAAGTATAGTAAGTAAAATATACTCAAAAATACTTATCCGTAGGGTAATGGAAACTACAGAAGAAAAGATATGGGAAGTCCAAAGTGGATTTATGCCAGGAAGGTCACGTACAGATCAGATATTTAGCCTAAGACAGATCACAGAAAAAAGCTTGAGAGTAGGAAAGAAAGTTTTCCGTGCATTTATTGACCTACAAAAAGCATTTGACAGGGTAAATAGAAGTAAACTTTGGGAAGTCCTTAAAGAGTATGGAGTAAATGGAGGGCTCCTACAGGCAATAAAAACAATATATACAGATAGTAAAGCGAGTGTAAGGGTAAATGGGAAACTGAGTAAATGGTTCGATATTATGCAAGGCGTGAAGCAAGGATGCGTTATGTCCTCGCGACTATTTATCATATTCATGGATAAGTGTCTCAGAACTGCCCTCTTCGACGAAGAAGGTGTAGATCTCGAAACCGTCAAGGTACGTTGGTTAGCTTTTGCAGATGACAAGATTGTTATGGCAGAATTAATCGAGGACTTGCAAAGAATATTGAATAAACTTAATACAAGCATGAAGAGCATGGGCCTCAAAATTAACGTGAATAAAACGAAAATCATGGTGTTTGAAGGAAAAAGTGAGAAAACAATATGCAACATTATCCTAAGTGATGAGAGATTTGAACAAGTTAACAAGTACGTATATCTGGGTAGCCAATTTACAAGCGACGAAAAAGTAAATGGGGAGTTAAATAGGCGCATAAATAAGGGTAAGCAGGTTATGTCAAGAAAAGGACAGGAGTAAAATCAACGCGATCGGCATCTGCGCATAATATGCGCGAAAACACTGACGGACAAAGTACGAAACGAGACAATCCTCAAAGAACGTGGTACAGGAGAGACACAAGTTGACATATGAGCAAAAAATCAGCTAATGTGGTTTGGACATCTTGAAAGAATGAAAGATGAACGACTGACCAAGCAAGTGTATAAAGGTAAAGTAAATGGCAGAATGCGCAAAGGGAGACCGCCGAAGGAATGGTTAGAATCTGTGAATGAGACACTAATCCGAAGAGACATAAGAAGCCACAGAAACACAAGAGCCTGCATGAAAAAATGCATGCACGTGAAGGAAGCTAGAGTAGTATGCCAGAACAGAAAAGTGTGGCGACAAATGGTTTGTAAACAGAGTGACAATAGAGTGAATAAAGCCCGAAATAAAGACCCAGGATACTAATGGGCCCAAGTGGGGAACCATGCATAACAACATTGTGAGGCTCCTCACTTGGGGTGATCGCTAGAGAGATTGATCAGCAACCTGGTTCGGAGCAGTGCTGCGGAATGAAAGTGTCATTTAAATAAATAGCACGAGAATTCCAGATCAATCTAGAACATATACACCTTATACCCATATACCGACCTACTTTGTACCTATATACCTATTCACTATTTTCCAACCGAGCAAGTCACGGCTATCCCGAAAGGGAAATGGCTTAATGGTATAATAATAGTTTCGTACAGTCTTAAATGTGTTTGGTAATGTTTGCACAACATTAAAAATCTGCGTTGCCCTTACAACAGAGCTCACCAGAAGACAGTCTTTGACTGCAAAGACTGCCAATGGCAGTCTGCAGACTAGGTCAAAGATGCTCTAATAAAGCTTGTCGATTGAATGTTTCCTAGTCCTTCACGGTCAGTATACCTCCCGCTGGGGTTTGGTTTTGGCGGCCATTGTTTTTCCTCATACTTTATGAATTTTCATTTATAATTTTCCAACCTTTTCCTCCTCTTAAAACTTTAATTTGAAGTTTAATTTGGATAAAAACTTAACTCATTTTGCCTAA
>CAKNXH010059326.1:170957-232654 GCA_932178445.1 Andricus quercusramuli | reverse complement strand
ATTTATATTTCTTTTTTTATTTTATTATACTTATGAATTTATTTATTTCAATTAATTTTTATTTCTAAAAAAATGTCATAAATTTATTGGTAGATTATATGTTATCTTCTTTATTCATAATGTTTCCCCTAAGGGTTTACATGACTTCCATTTCTTAAAACACTTCCTTCTATTTTTGACTATAGCGCAATTTGGGACGTGCTAGCGAAGAGTGAGCAAGTGATCGAAAGCGAGAGTGCAAGCGCGCGCGCGAAAGAGAGAGCGGTAACGCAAACGCATCTTAATTTACTTATGCTATTAAATAACTATTACTTACGAATCTTTACGCTTCTAATTTAAGCGAGTTCCGTTTCCTTTTCCTTTCACTTCTCTTGTACCTTCTTTTTGCCATTTTTTGCATCCATTCTTTCATTCTTACTCATTCGCTCCCCTAGCACCCTCTAACTCCTTCATCCACTCTTCCCCCAAACCATCGTTCCCTAGAATCTTTACCACATTCTCTTGCCAGCTTCCTCGATCTTCCATTCTTCTCCTACATCCTTCCCATACATGCTCCCATGTTTCCTCTTCCCATTCACAGATTATGCACTTCCTGTTCTCTAGCTTGACCCAATGCATACCTGCCCTTACCTCTTTTCCCAATCTAAATCTTGCTATTCTGGTCCATCTTTTCTCTCCCCATCCCCTTTCTACATACTTTGGTACTCCTTCCTTTTTTATCATCTTATACCATTTATTATATTTTGATTCCTCAATCATCCCCCATCTTTTATTAGTTGTCTCTCTCTCTCCCTTCTTTCCACTTCTTCATACTTTACTCCAGTCCCGTCTTCTATATCTCTAGCCTTAAAGAACTCCCTTCTTTCTTCTTCCTATCTCGTTAACTCCATCGCCCTCCCTCTCCTTTCTTCTACCTCCATCAAACACTTTCTCGCTAAATTCCCTCCCTTTCCCTCCCTCAGCTTCGTCTCAAAATTCCATGCCCTCTTTCCCGCTCTAGTACTTAATTTATTTCTTCGCGCTTCTTCTGTCACCATATATCCCGGCGTCCTCCAGTCTACCCCTAGCCTCCACCTTATATACCTTTCTTGTAAACTCTCAAGCTCTTTCCTTTCTTTCCATTCTCATATCTCTACTCCATAACCGAATACCAGGCATACCAGCGTATCAAGTAACCAAATTCTCCTTCTCCGATTTTTTTAAACCTTCTTTTTCCTATTCCCCGTATCTGTTTCATTACCCATGCTGCTTTTCTTATGCTTTTTCTTATACGAGCTCTATGATCACCATTTTCTCGCAAGGTATATCCCAAATATTTCGTTCCATCTCCCCGTCCATTCTTTCTTTCTTTCCTCTCCTTTTCTACACCTCATTATCTTTGTCTTCTCTACATTTAAATTCAACTTTTTTCCATCCAAGTATTTCTCTAATCCTGTAATTGAGACTGCCATCCCTTCTTCATCCTCTACCATCAACACTATATAGTATGCGTATGCCAGTATATATATCTTTTCGTTCCCTGTCCTAACTCCTGCCCACCCTTCTCTCATTATTTCTTCTTCCAAGTCTGATATTAATATATTTAATAAAAGTGGGCTCAGAGGACATCCTTGCCTTACCCCTCTCACCAAACAGAAACTATCTCGTACTTGCTCCCGTGCCTTTACCTTGCTTTTTGTCTCTCTAAAAATTTCCGATACTCTCTTTATTAATCTTTCTCGTATCCCCTTCTTCACCATAACTTTTTCTATCTCCCCTCGGTCTGATGAGTCAAACTTAAAGTCCACGAACACTGCTATCATTGCCCCTTTCTCCTTTTTAATCCTCTTACTTACTAAATAGTTCAGAACATATACATTGTCCGTTACCCCCATCCGTTTTCTAAACCCTGTCTTATTCGGTGGCTCTATCTTTTTCTCCGCAACTTCTTTTTTTAACCTCTACGATAAAAAAGTCACATATACTTTATACAGTGTTGGCATTAGTGTCACTCCTCTATAATATTTAACCTTCTCCCCTTTGCCTTTCTTCACTATTTGTATCACTACTCCTTCTTTCCATAACTCTGGCCGCCACTCTCCTCCCCATACTGTATTACACATTATCCATAACCATTCCTTTAATTATGTCCCCCCACATTTCCAAACTTCATTTGAAATCGCATCTATACTAGGTGCCTTTCCATCTTTCATCATCCCTAATACCGTGACTATTTCCTCCCTTGTAATGTCTTTCTCCTCATCTGTTTCCCTACCATATTTTCCTCCTTTCCCCACTTTCCTCTCTACCACTCCTAGCAATTCCATACAATATTTTTTCCATTCTATCATCTCAATATCCTGGTTAACACTTTTCCTTCTTTTTTCTTCTATATTCTTCTCCACTACTTGTGCCTTTTCTCCATCTTCTCAATACCCTTCTCAGTTCCATCTTCTTCTCTTTGCAATTCTCATCCCATCCACTTCTATCCCCTCTTTCACCAACTTCTGTTTTGCTTGTGCACTCTAATACTCCTTTTATTTCTCCTATCATTATTTCCATTTCCACGTTTACATTTATTCCCCCATTTTAATATTCCTGACTGTCTCTCTGAACTGTTCTTTACCTTCCATTGATCAATCCCCTATTCCTGCTCATTTTACTTCGGCTTCCTTTTTAGCCTTATTATATCACTCATTCCTACCTCAACTGTCACTATTATGGAAAAGTGATCCGAACTTATATAGTTCCCTGCCACTAGTTTTTTAAACTTCTCTCCTACCTCGTCGTCCACTACCACATAATCAATTACCGTTCCCCTCTTTCCTCCTGAACGTGTACATTTCTCTTCATCACCCCCTTCTTTACTTCCGTTTAGGATAAAACATCATATTTCCCCTAGGCTCTTTAACAACTTCTTTTTCTCCCCATTCAGTATCTTGTCTTTGGATCTTCTTCCTCGCTCTTCATCACATTCCCTTCCCCCTCTATCTTCCGTTCTGACATTAAAATCTCCCCCTATTATAAGCCTAATCTCTTGCTTATTTTCTTCCATCAGTTCTCTCATCTTCTCTGATTTTTCCTGCATATCACCGTTCACATAAACCCCCAACCTCTTCAACCACTCTCCTCCCATACTTATCTCATTTTCTATTAATCCTTCTTTATACTCTTCCAATTATTTTTTATCCTTCTCTGTTACATATTCGTTCCTTACTTTCATCACCATTCCTACCATTGTTCTGCCTACCTCTTGGTAATCTTCCCCTCAATCTTTCCCATCCAATTTCATCTAGCCACGTCTCCATCATTGCTTCTACATCCCATTGTGTCAAATTTCTCAAAAACTCCCTATCCTTGCATTCCAAGCCTGCTATATTCCAGTAGCATTTCCTCCAATCTTTACTACTTTCGTTTCTCGTCTCTTTTTGTTTCCTACTATTTCTTATTTCTTCACCTCCCGTTCCTTTCTCTACTAGTTTCCCGATACTTCAATTTTTACTAACTCTTCCCTCCCATACTTAACTCTCCCATAATTAACCCATGTTCTTCTAGTACTATTCTCTCCTCTCTTCGCTCTTCCCTTCCTACACTTCGCACTTCCTCTATCTCTACCTTAGCATCAATCCTTTTCAGTACTTCTTCCACTCCTTCCATCGGCTTCTTCCCCTCTAATTCAGACCCTTTATCAATATGTTCCTTTTTCTCTCCCGACCTCCAAACTCACGGTTTGAACTTTCTATTTTTCTTATTCTACCTTCCAACTCATCTACCTTTTTATTAGGCTCTTCCTTCTTTTCTAGTCTTTGCTCCAACGTTTACCCTATTCTCCTATCCCTCACCTCTACTCTACCCTTTTCTCCTGCTTTTCCTCATACATCCCCATTACTTCTATCATCATTTCGCGCGTTTCTTTCAATCTTTCCTTCTCCGTCGGATCTCTAGCCTCAGCTCTGTCTCCAGCTGTCCCCTTATTTTTCTCATGCTTCTCAACAAAACTATGTTTTCCTGACGGCGATCTGTACATTTTTGGATTTTTCAAGCTTGACCGTATGTATTCCTTGTCTTCACTGCTTCCTCTCTCCCCTCTCATCCTCTTGATGAAAGCCTCAATCGATCCCAGGCTCTTTGCCCGCAATCTATCCTTTTCTACGCATCTACCAAAATCAAGGAGTTGGCGGGGTTTGCAACTAGACGATTCATATGGTGTGACTTTATATGTGACTATATATGTGACTTTAATTAAGTTTATTTTTGACCATTTTGGGGTTTGCAAGAATATAAGATTTTGTTACAAACGTATGTAAATAGTTTGGCCCATCTATTTAATCCCCGAAGTGGACTTTAAAATTTAAATTAAAAATGTATCCCACTGGTAACCGTAAATAGCACCCTCGGATGAGGGCAAATGAATGCGTCCCCACAAAAGTAAAATTTAAAAAAATCTCAGATTCTGGCAGTTTATGTTTCCTCCGCCATCCAGGATTTTATTCTGAAGCACTTCAGACTCAGAATTCACGTAAATTGACAATTAACAATTATGGATAATCATTGGGTTGTAACACAATATTCCTTATTTGAAATTCTAAAATAATTTTTGTTCTGGATTTGTTCAGTCTCTAAATATTTAAATACGTCTTCACTTCTAATTTCTAATTCAAAGAAGACAGATAATTCATTCCCGAACCAAAACTAAAAATCTTGTGAGGGAAAAATCCTGCTGCCTATTGGACACCGCAGCGATGACACTGCCCGCAAGGAATGTGTGGAATGATTCGCCTGTATAGGGCCAAAGGGGTATTGATGTCAGTAGGCGCGCTGCTTTGCAGGGGGATGTTAGGATACGAGGATGAAACTGTAATGTGTCTGACGACAAGTTGACATGTTCCTTGTCAGAGTCGGAAAGCTCCGATACTTAGACCTAGGGAGGTATGGGGGTTATCACTTCTGGGACGGTAGGTATTCACTTGTCCGAAATTTAGTTTTCCCTAAAACTCATTTTGCCAAAAAAATCACTAGATTACTAGCCGCCTCCGAAACAATTGATAGATGGGCTTCTGCTTGCCCAATTAAAATTGGCAAGCAGAAGCCCACCTATCAATTGTTTCTAAGGCGGCTAGTAATCTAGTGATTTTTTCGGCAAAATGAGTTTTAGGGAAAATGAACTTTCGGACAAGTGAATACCTACCTCCTGGGACAGTGGACTCACCTATATTCGGAATAGGATCCTAACGTGCGGATTATCTTGAAACAACCATGGCTAACTTGCAAAAACAAACAAACTACAGTTAATGATCTAAGGGTGGGAACTCTAAGCGCGCGTAGTCTAAATGCTGGAGGATTTATCATTAGGATAGCAAATGATTACAAAACTGACTTAATAGCACTTCAAGAAACCTGCTGTCCGGGCGATTTCACGTCAATTTCTAAGGATAACTATACTTTTCACTATGGGGGAGCTAAGAAGTTCAGACTGGGGACTGGTTTTCTTATTAATAAACGAATTTCGCAAGCTTTTTCTAATTCTAATTCGACATGCAATTCATTAACGATCGGTTATCATACATTGTACTAAAGGGTAATTTCAGCAAACAGGTATTAATCAATGTGCACTGCCCCACCGAGGACAAAGACGAAGACACTTAAGATCTTTTTTACGAAACAATCGAGCAGGTTTTTGACAAGTTCTCAACTTTTGACGCAAAAATAGTATTAGGAGATTTCAACGCGAAAATTGGAAAAGTACCGATGTATACGCCTACAGTAGGATCAGGAAGTTTGCATGACGTCAGTAATGGTAATGGAACAAGAGTAATAAACCTTGCAGCTTCAAAGAACCTTGTTGTCAAAAGCACATATTTCAAGCATAAAAATATACATAAGGCCACGTGGACATCACCACATGGTATCACTCACAATCAGATTGATCACGTTGTAATTGACAGAAGACGTCATACAAACATTCTCGATATAAGATCGTATAGTGGAGCGGATTTAAATTCAGACCATTTTCTCGTGATAGTAAATCTAAGATCTAGGCTAGCGTTAAGTAAGAAAACCAGCCGCACAAAGCCAACTGTTCGTTTCAATATCGATAAGTTCAAAACAGCAACAGAAACGTTAAATTATCAAGTTGAGATTTCTAATAGTTTCGACGCTCTCCAAGAACAGAGAGACGATAACAATAATTACGAGGAGGACCCGGAAACCCTGAGGAACAATATGAAAAAGGCGATAAAGACAGCCGCGAAACTTACGATAGGTTTAAAGAAAGTAAACAAAAGCAAAACATGGTTTGACGAAAAGTGCAAACTCTGGTTTGAAAAACGTCGGAAGGCCAGACTAAGTAGTTTACAAAATAAGTGCGATGAAACACATAAGAAGTATCTCGAGATTAGTAAAAGTACAAATAGGCTTTATAGATCCAAGAAAAGGGAGTGGGAAATGAATAAAATACTATCAATAGAAACGCATAATAAACAAAATAACCCGCGTGAGATGAACAGGGGAATCAATTTTATAAGGAAAGGCTTTCAAAGTAGAACGGAAGTAATAAGGGACGAAAATGGCAATCTAGTAGTCGATGAAACAGAGAGACTGAATTTATGGAAAGACTATATGATCCTGCTGATACAGAAATAGAAATGGCCATAAAGAAGTTGAAAAATAACAAAGCCGCGGGCATCAACGACCTACCGTCAGAACTGATAAGAAATGGAGGCCCTTGCCTTACAAGGCAAATTTGTAAATTAATACGCGCAGTTTGGAAAACAGAACACATGCCGGAGGAATGGAATACCTCTATTATTATTCCTATCTTTAAAAAAGGCGATAAAACGCACTGTAACAATTATCGGGGAATTTCACTTATGCCTTCGTGTTATTAGATCCTGTCCAATGTAATCTTATGTAGACTAACTCCTTTTGCCGAGGAAATCATTGGGGATTACCAGTGTGGATTCCGCCGAAACCGATCTACAAGCGATCAAATGTTTACAATTAGACAACTGCTAGAAAAAAATGGGAATTTACTGAAGCAGTGCATCAGCTATTTATCGATTTCAAAAAAGCTTACGACTCTATTATACGCGCACAAATGTACTGGATCCTAGAGTTTTTGGGTGTACCAAGAAAATTAGTTAGACTTATCGAAATTTGCTTGCGCGGCAGTAGGGGTAGAATACGCGTAAACGGAAGTTTATCTGAAGAGTTCTCGATCCGCGATGGCCTGAAACAGGGCGATGCACTTTCGTGCGTCCTTTTTAACTTATAAGGGGACCTTCAGGTCTGTTTTCTTTTGTTTGAATTGACACTTTCCTCAATGAAAGGTACGTACCAGAGGTCTTCTGAGAAAAATCAAGAAGACGCAATTTTGACCCATTTTCGAGAAAAATGCATTTCGACAATTGCGAACGGATGGTCATTGAGCAGGTGTAAAAGTTTTTCGAATTGTCGGTAGCTCCCTGGTAGAGCGCTCGGCTGATATCCGGAAGGTTGCGCGTTCGATTCTCGCTATCCATACTTTTTTTTTATTCATTAAAATGCTTGTTGATTCTATTTTTGAATAACATTTGATAAAATTATACCACTTAATTATTATTTATTCCTCATTATCAATAAAAACTCTATTAATAGTATTTTTATTACCACTCGTTTGGACGATTGTGCATTTTATTAAAATTTCTCATTCTTCAACAGCTCCCAGTATCTATATTATTAAATTGAAGTAGGAACAAGGTAGAAACAAAGTGAAAAAATATACTTTCAAGACACTTCTGATTCTTGTTAGTAAATATCTATAAAATGAGTCACTACATCCACTGGCATTTCGTATTTATTATTTAAATTTTCATTTGAAATACTTCGTTCCAACGTTAATTAAATAATGTAGATACTAGAAACTATTGAATAATAAAATTTTTTAATAAAATGCACAATTGTCCAAACAAGTGGTAACAAAAATACGATTAAAAGAGTTATCATTGAAAATAAGGAATATATAATCAATAAATGGTATAATTTTATCAAATGTTACTCAAAAATGAAACGAACAAGCATTTTAATGAATAAAATAAAAAGTATGGATAGCGAGAATCGAACGCGCAACATTGCGTTTATCAGCCGAGCGCTCTACCAGGGAGCTACCGACTCTCCGACATACTTTTACACCGGCTCAATGACCATCCGTTTTGCAATTTTTGAAATGCATTTTTCTCAAAAATGGGTCAAAATTGCGTCTTCTTGATTTTCCTCAGAAAACCTCTGGTACGTACCTTTCATTGAGGAAAGTATCAATTCAAACAAAAAAAAAGCAGACCTAAAGGTCCCCTTGTTAGTTTTAGAATACGTGGTCAGACAAGTGCAGGCGAATCCGACCGATGCTACCCTCAATGGGATAATACAAATTCTTGGATATGCGGATGATCTAGACTTACTAGGGGATGATAAACAAACGGTAGCTAAAAATGCAGAAATCTTGATCACAAAAGCCAAAGATATTGGCTTGGAAGTTAGCGAATCGAAGACAAAATATGTGACCGTCGTCAGATCCGAACAAAGTAATCAAGACGGACATCTAATGGCCGGAAATATGAAATCGAAAGGGTTACCGAGTTTATATACCTCGGGTCTATTATGACTAGCGAAAATAAGATTAAAACGGAAATCAACGCGTGGCTGCACGCTGGCAATGGGTGCTATTATGCAGCAAACACGCTAATAAAATCGTGATCGCTATCTAGAAACATCAAAGTCAGAATTTACAAAACGATAATAATGCCGGTCGTCATGTACGGGTGTGAAACGTGGGCGCTGAAGAAAGGAGAGGAGAATAGGTTTAGAGTTTTCGAGGATAAAGTACTTAGAAAAATCTATGGTCCAAAAAGGGACGAAGATACAGGTGAATGGAGAAAACTGCATAATGGTGAGCTGCATGCTCTCTACGAGTAAGCAAATATTACTAGAGCAATGAAAGCGCGTAAATTAGGATGGGCGGGCATGTATCAAGAATGTGAAATGAAAGAATAGTGGCGCAAGTTTTAAGAGGAAAAGCGATTGGTAAGATAGCTCTAGGCAGACCGAGAAACAGATGGGAGAAAAATGTAAGGGATGATCTAAAAGAACAAGGACATGATTACTTAAACTGGATGGAGGATGCACAGGATAGAGATGTGTGGCGGTCTCGGGTAGATGAGGCAATGAACTTTCGAGTTCGAACTGCTAATCTATAATAATAACAATAAATGTCTTCTAAAACTCCTACAATCCTGGATGTCTTTTGAACTGACTCCAATTTTTTTGTTACATCCACATTATTTTTCAAATGTTCAGAAATCGTCATAAACATTCATGCAAAATGAAAAATTACTTAAAATTACCCCATGAGTACTCTTTTTCTTTGCAGGGACTTTTAGAAAACTTCAGGAAACATTCAAATCATTCTATCAGATATTTACAAGTTCTGCAAAAATTGGAAGATTATTTACAGTTTGGAAATATTTTGAGGAATTCTCAACAAATTACACATTTTTTTAAATTTCAAAATAAAATTTGGAAGCTTTTCGAGAATTTTTCCAACAATGTAGAACGAAATATAGATTTTGTTACATTTTAAATAAATTTTTCAAGTTTCTGCTGGATTTTTATAGGTCTCAAAACAATATAAAAATGTTGTAATGACTCTCAGACAAATTTTTAATAATTTTTCATTTTGCATGAATATTTATGAAGATTTCTGAAAATTTTAAAAATAATGTAGATTCAATAAAAAAATTCGAGTCAGTTCAAAAGACACCCAGGATTGTAGGAGTTTCAGAAGACATTCATTTTTTTAAATTTTCTCTTTTGAAAGTATTCTTGATCGGGTTAATATTCGCAATTGGGTTTCGATTTTCTGAGGACCCGCTCTATAAATACATCTTGAAGACGTTGAGACGACCCTGCTTCGTTTAACCACATCTGTTTCAGGCATTTGGCTTGCTTCTGGAATTACTATTGTCATAGACAGGGTACTTTTTTTGCTGCCACCTTTCCCGCTGTGCTGGCCACACGCCCACACTGATCAGCGTCAGAAATATTCAAAATGTTTTTCATCGCGTAATAATGATTTGATCATAAATTTAAGTATTGCACTGCAATCGCATGGCAAAACTGCACATTTGGAGCCATTAAACGACCTCCTATCTTCATTCGTTCTCAAGATAAAGTTTTTGTAAAAAAATCACCGTAAAAAGTAAATTATTGAATATTTCAGCATTTTGAAAAATGCATTGAATTCAGGAATGTTCAAAGAATATCTATGAATTTCTTTAGATTATTCCTAACGTCGCCTTCCTTCGGGGAACAGGTCAAAGTGGACCATTGAATATGATTTTTATTAGACATTTCAGAGATTTTTTTTGTGCAAGTTGCAATCAAAAGAAGTGAGAAGCCTCGACTTTTGGACCCGACTTTAGTAGGAGTGGACTGCCGCCAATAGAGAGATCAAAATCGATTTCACAAATCGGTGCTCGCCTGCTCGTCTTGCATTTCGCTTCTAACCCCTGATATTACTACCGTTTATTTAAACAATATGAGTATTGAAAAATAACAATGATATAATATAATAAATGCTTTCATATCAAATAAAGTAAAGTATGTGGCCAGAAGTTTAAAAATATACTTCACGTATTAAAGCGTAACATTTTCATGCTTCAAGTATTTCAAAATATGCTGTACGTGCTAAATTTCTGTAAAAGACTTTTTTATCTGTTTTCGGAAAACTGTTTTTCATAAATACTCTTCTGAAACGTATTTTAAAACAGTTATTGCATCACATCGCTATTTTTCAAACAAAGAAAGCTATTTTGTGTAAAAAACTAATATGAAAATCAGCAAACACAGGCGTTATTTATAATTGTCGCCGAGCCCCACACCGGAACCATACCCAACCTCTCCCCTACAGCAGGGCTCACCACTTTCAGCAGGTGGTGTCTGTCACGACAAGTGCACGGCTGCCATGAAGTTTCTCTGTCATTTTTTTCTTCGGTTTCCAGGAATCCTGAAAAGGATTAAGGTCGTTTCGGTCACGGCTCGTTGCGGCTCATTGTTCACACCAAAGGGTCTGATTTTTTTCTACTTGAATTCACAATACATAGCACTTTTTCATTTCAAACTTTAATCTACCGTGAAGGATTAGGTACGAGTGGAAGGACAAGTTCGACGAAAATTTATGAGGGCCTGTTTGACCTAGTCTCGCGGCTGCCACTAGCAGTCTTTTCAGTCACTGGCTGCCTTCTGGAGAGCCCTGCCATACACTATAAGTTTTAGGTAGATCGGATCATTTAAAGTTTAGGTAAGTATTTCAGATTTGGGAACACTGCACGTTCTGAAGATATTTAACCCTTAAAGTTATCCCCTCTCTGTGATAACATAAAGAATGAGGGGGGTCGCTGAAGACCCCAGCAGAAATTTCTTTATTGTATCAAGGATTTTTAATATTTCTGCACGAAAATTTTCTTGGATATACTTTTTTATATCCTTTATAAGATAAGCCAAGGTAATATATTTATTTTTGATTTTAACATATGAAAAAAAATTAAAAACTAAAAAGAACTGGAAAAAATGACTCGCGATTAGAAAAAGGCGGGGTCAAAAATACCCCAGGGATAACTTTAAGGGTTGAAATTCTGACAAATCTAATTCTTGAAAGTTTTTAAACAGCTGCAAAGTTTTTCGAAATATCCCAGTTAAAAGAAACTAATTGGGGCGAATTGCGGCGAATGAACATTTTTGAATTCACCCGAATTACGGTTTCTGATTCGTTTAAACGAATAGAGCCAACCGGAATTGAAACGTTTCAATTTATTTTAATTCGTGATCAAGGTCATTTCGAAAAAATCAATAAAAATTGCATGCCTCGAGACTCAAACCAGCGATCCCAAGTGTATAAGTCCAGAGAGCGACCACTGAGCTACGGGACTCATTGATATTCGTTTACAACGAATCCTTTATGTCCAGCGCGTTGGTTATGGCTTACGAATTCGATTTAATAGGTCAGCCTTCAACTGTATTTCCGCTAACGAATTCAGGCGAATCGGAGCTTGATTTTAAATCTCGCTAATTAAAATGAACTGGCTCACCCTGATATTAATTTGTGCTGACACATTCAAATGAATTTTGTCCCCTAAAAATTTACGGAGGCTCTAGCGAATTCATCTTTATTCGTCTCAGTAAATGTCTTCTTACTGGGATGTTAACTTTATTAGAGTTGACTTAAATCAAAAGATAGTTAACAAAATTGTAATGAAAAAACATGGATGTGGAAGAGACGTTCGAATCCCTGCGTTGTGCGCGAAGTTTGATTTGTAATATAAGCGTTAGAACATACTTCTACTGAATAATCATTAGTATATCCATGATATATTTGTGAATAAACCGTATGCTTAATTAATAATCATCTTTTAGGAATATTTTGTACCGATTATTATGTCGTGAAATTCCAGAGCAGGGCCAGCGCAGGTAGTCCAGTGCCTAACACTTTTGTCACGCCAGACATTTTCCAGTACAGAAACTAGCAGTGGCTGCCCGTTCCGACTTCCCGTACGGGACCAGTACAGGTAGTACAGTTGAGATCATTGTTATCATCCGCCGGACATATGCCATTACATGTGCCAGCACTGACTGCCTGTACCGCGCTAGTATGTGCCACTACTAGCACACTACTGCACCCGTTGTGAATGTGCTGTAATATTTTTTTTTACTTCGCGAATAAAAAAATGAAGTTTTTAGAGATTGTCTCATATTATGTATTTATGCAAGTGATTTTCGCTATTCCAACATTCCAAGCTGACTTATAACTTCTTTGGGCCTGTGCGCACCGTTTCGCTATTGTGTTACGCAATTTTAATCTCCATAAAGAAACTGCGGCAACGAATCATTCTCAAATCACGTAATGCAATAATGAGGATCGTATAATATATATGTAGAATCGGAGTTTTGTTCAGCGCTCTTGACCACTTCTAAACATATGTGTCGTCTACCAATTTAACGTAGGCAAAAAGGAAAAAGAATTATTCTAGAAGAATTCTAATTCTAATTGAGAATCAATCCCTACTCAATATTGTACATATTTTCAATTTGTGAGAAGGGGGTTGGGGTGAGAGGAAGATGGAGAGACCCTACAAAATCCTTCTTGATGGGCTCCTGTACAAAGCTTCGTGAACTCACTCTATATATTGTACTATTTGGTACCCCTAAACTAAACAACAGGCTTGATACTTTTTGAACAATAAAACTAGCAGTAAATATTTCTTAATTTCACAGATTCTGAGAAGAAGATGAAAGACAGGCAAAGCTTGCTTCATGTGCACATCAGTGCTCCTCAACAGCAGAGAACTGTAATTCTGAGAGGAAATTATTATGACGAGCGTGGCCGCCGTCCCGGGTAGCCTTAGTGCAACCTACAATATGATTACTCCCAAGAGGTATCACTTCCAGCAGGGCTTAGCACCCAACTCAGCTTCCCCCACTTCCGGCAAGGTAAAAAGATTTTGAACTTCTAAAAAGTTATTTCAAAAATCTATTACTTCAAATCAATATGATGATCAAGAAACCACTCCCCCTCACACAGACCCTTTACCGACCATTTGGATTATGAAGAAGCCGTGGCTACTTGTACCGAAACTTCAGTACGAATAGTGGGACCTGGAAAAGGGAATATAGGTACCGAAGTTTCGGTACTAATAGCTGGATTCTTTCGGTGCAAATTGCACACATTCTTTCGTATTACTAGAAGAGATGACAGCTGTCAGTCCCAAATCTTTTTTTTCATCAGGGATGCGATAACGCTTGAACCTGGGATTCGTACGTCCTTCGACAATCAAGACAGTACGTGCTTGACCTTGAACTGTGTCGCACCACCGCATTGCCAATTTTATCTATTCTTATTGATATAGTTATTTACTTATTTGTAACGGTTAATGAGAAATAATATTTAGATGGTAGAAATGACGTACTTCAGACAAATCAGTAGAAATTGGATGTTAAAATTTCTTTATTTCTGTCGACGTTTCGAAAACAATCACGTTTTCCTCATCAGGACTTTGAAGTTCCATTTCCATTTTAAAGTTCATCACATTGTTAATTTTTTCAGAAAATTATATTCCTTATCTGTATAAATATATGTAACATTAATTAATTATACTTAATATCATTCAAATACTTACAATTTTACTATATGTGCTGTACCTAGAATAATCCTGTTGTGAAGACATTCAAGATTCAGTATTCCACGACCACCTGGGCGGCGTGAGATGTAAAGTCTCGGAACAGAAGACTTGAGGTGCATGCTTTTGTTCATGTGCAAAACCTTTCGCGTCCTAATATCAACGGATCTGAGCTCGTCCTTCGTCCATGGAACCACTCCAAATGAATAGAGTACTACCGGAACGGCTAGCCATTCCAATCTCGTGAGTGTGCCCTTTGACAATTTTTAGAGCTTGATGTAGTTTCTCTTTATTTCTAGCATAGATCTTGAGATCGTCCATGTAAAATACATAAGTGACCTTATGACTTCGATCTCCAGGTTTGCCACAGAGGTACGCTTCGGAATGACGAAGTGCAAGAGACAGTGGCAATAATAAGGCAAAAGAAAGAGTGTTCATGGTGTCGCCCTGGTACACACCTCTCTGAAGGGTGACACTGTTAGTGATCACACGATGTTTTCCACATGAGATAGTAACTCTGCTTTTCCAAAGCGGCATTAATCTCTCTATGCACCTCACGATGTGTGGATAAACCTTCAAGCTTTCCAACAGACAGATGAGAAGCCTATGGGAGGTTGAATCGAAAGCTTCTCGGTAATCAATTCAGGCCATTGATAGGGACCGCTGGTAGGATGCTGCGTCTTTCCAAACACATCTACCGATGAGCAGGTTCTCCCGACATCTTGCTAGGCCTTTCTTTCAGCCGAGTTGTTCATACATCTCTCGCCACACAGGTCCAATTGTCCAAAGAATCCTATCATTTAGGATAGCTGTAAAGATCTTATACATTGTGTTCAGACAAGTTATTGGCCTGTAATTCTTAGGTTCAGCTAAGTTGCCCATCTTCGGCAGGAGCACTGTGCGCCCTTCCACCAACCACTCCGGAATAGTATCTTCCGACTTCAGATATATGGTGAAAATTCGGGCTAGATGCTGGTGGGTTGAAGGAAACTTCTTCCACCAGAAGGTCTTGATACCATCTCGACCGGGAGCGGAATAGTTCTTCATGCCTCTTAATACGTTTATCACCTCCTCGGTAGTGATAGGTGGGTATTTCTCCTCAGCTGTTATGAGAGCATAGCACAGCTCCTTGAAGCTATTTATGTTCTTTGAGTCTTCTTGAAACGGATGTTGGATCTCGTAGACTTCTCTCCAAAATGCTTGGACCTCCTCTGGTTTGGGCGGATGGTCGACAGTAACTGGAGTGTCTTGGAAGAGACGAGATGGGTCAGACAAAAACTGTTGATTTTCTCTGACCCACCTCTCCCTCCGCTCTGTACTTCTCTTAGCGTTAGATAGTACTCGTATTCTGTCAACAATATGCTGCCTGATGGTCAGTAGCTTTGACTTGTTGATTGTGTGATGAGGGATCCGCAGTTCGCGCGCGAACTTTCGAACCTTGGCAGTGAAAGTCCTGCCGGATGTTATGTAGTCAATCACACACTTAATGCGGGACGCATACTGTCTGGCCCAGAATATCTTTGTACTGAGTTGTTGCATTCGTCTTTTGGTCTTATGATCAACCGTTGATTTTGTTTTACGGTTTGCATCTGCCAAAGTTCTCGCTGCATTGTACACACCACAATTGATAGTCCAGAGGTTGGATTCTTCGGAAAAATATCCACGAAGCTCATCATCCAGTTCAGTCAGATCTTTGGGCTTGGGAGAAACCTTAATGTTGATGTTTCTCCGAGTCCTGAAGCATCGTTCTTCGTCTATTGGATGCCTGTTCGCGGTTGGTCTCAGAGTCGCCACTCTTTCTCTGTTGCCAGCTTGTTCTGGTTGGGGTAGAGTAAAGTAGGCGCTCCGCTTACATAGCTCCTCTTTCGGAGTTGTTCGGCATGGTTTCGCAGACGTTGACGCGAAAAGTGCGAGAGCTCTGGGTGTTCCTCGCACCACAGAACCTGCAGTCGTGTCATACAACCTTCTCGCTCGGGGGCCATACTGCTATTGTAGCACTCTTACAGGTAGTCATTGAGTCGATCCGTCCACCCAAAAGTATTGAGATTCTGTCAGTCCATCGCATGGACTCCGTCTTGATTGGCTCCCCCAACTCTAGGGTAGTCGGCATTGTTGTCCGACCCATTGTCGGGAGCCCCGCGCGTTCGATTGTTTTGAACCGCACTTACTACAACTATGTTTGGGTGTTATCATTGTTGTTCTCACGAGCAGCTAGGGAGAGGGTTCGTCCATCCTTGTAGAGCCCTGCGTGTAAGGATAAGGCTGATACTCTGAGAGGTCACCCGGTATCTCAGGTCTCCGTTGGAGACACCTCACCCAGATGTCATTCAGCTTTCGGCACTGTTTTAACGCCTTCGCTTAGGGGTTATTACTTCGGAATCATCCCTGGACAATTGTCCGCGACTGCTCATTCATTATTATAACCATATTCAGCAGAAACCCTTGGTACAGGGACCCTCTATCCGCAACCCGAGGACGCGTTCGGTAGCTTTGTCATAGGCCCTTCAGTTTGATTCCCAAGGAACAAAAACCGAAACCGAATGGCCAAACCAAAATATATATATATATATATATATATATATATATATATATATTACGATTAGGACAGAGTTCATTGGCATTAACGATGCTTGATTTTTTATTTGAATATTAAAAATTGAACTGAAAATGTTCTTGCTCCATGTGTTGTAAAATTACTTTATATTCTAATCTTTAAAAATACTAAATTCATTTGTAATGATGTATTGAACATTATTTTTGTATTTTAAATTTAACAACTTGGTATATTATATATTATATTCCAATCAGATAATCTTTATTAAAGTAGTGTGAATTTTCAATGAAAATTAATTAAACGTGATATTTAATTGATGAAATATATATAATATACAAGGCATTAAATTTAAAATATTCATTTGAGGCAGATAACTAGGAAAACTCACCTCTACGTTTCATCTTTGTGTTGAATACTACAATTTTACAACAACTCTCTAAAACCGAGTAAGTCGATTGCACACATGCTTCAGGCGGTATTTTCTTCTATTTGGATCTAATTCTATGTTGATGTTGTTCCGATTTGTATGAAATGAATGACATATCTACAATATATAGACGCCATACTGTAGGTCTGCCATTTCTTCTTTGCAGTCATATTACATTTCTCGTGCGGACGGCCATAATGAATGATGACGTCACCGTATGCAGTTGTGGTTCCGTTCGTCTTATCCGTTTGTCAATTCCCATTTTGTCGGAGCGTTGTTATCTAATACAATAGGAAGTATATCAATACTCTAGCTAAATTACTATTTATGGGTATTAATTATAGTGATTCTGTTGTCATCTTGCATGAAAACAGAATTTTGTAGAACCGTGTGACAAAGCGTTATTTCTTTCCTTAACCTACCTAATGCATTTTCTCAGCAAGTAAAATCATTTTATTATCAGTTTTTGATATGGTGGTTCAACCTCTTGATTATGTTTGTGTCAGAGGAATAATTATGTTGAGTATGTAATAGTAATTTTATAGTAATTTTATAATAATTTATGATATAAATAGTAATTTTATAGCTTATTATGTGGTTCTTTAAAAACAAAAATTCGCCTTTAAATCTTCTGAAATGTTGATGAAAACTTTATCCATATTGCATGGAATTTGTGATTGATGATAATCTGTGAAGGTAGAATTTGAGAATGCTAGGATTTCTGTGTAAGGGAGTTGGCCTGTACAGAGTCGAATCTACAGATCTTCTATTGCCATTCAAATGAACCTTCAGAATGGTTTATTGGTTGTTTTCTTGTGTTGAATTATGGATGGTAACATGGTTTTCCATCGCCATTTTCTTCTGAGTGTTCTCATCTTGTTGAAGGCGTTCCCTTGCCGGTGAGGTCTTATCGGGATAGGATTGCATTTCATATATATGGGACAGCCATAATGAATGATGACGTCATGCATAGAGTTGTGGTGCAGCTCGTCTTATCTGCTTCTTATTCGTCCGAATGATTACATTTTCTTGCTTTCTGAGGATTTCGGCACCGACCGAAAGTACGAATTAGGAATATCGGGATAAATGATCGGGAAAATTCATCAATTTCACTCGATTACATATATTTTTAAATATTTCAAAGTCTCACTAGAAGTATTTGTTGTTGGTGTATTCACTGGTTGGATATTTCATTTATATGATACTTAAATTCACAATGAAAGTTTTATTTTTGCTTACCACGCTTACTCCTATACAAGTGTGCTCTCGTGTATACCAAATTACTAATAAATTGATAGTAAAAAGGCAAAAGTGATTTTTTTGATTTTTAGAGATTATAATCTCTTTCCTCTAATTACTGCTAGAGAAGTGTGCTTTGCTTTGAGAAACATTCGAAAGGATTAGCTAGTATACTTGTCAGTACCAATTGGGGTCGCATTTTACTTGCGTTCTCGTGCTAAACTTCAAAATTCCTATAATTAATTTTTTGTTCTACATACAAAACAACATGGATCAAGTCAATGCGTTTACTGTTAGAAAATCTGTATGAAATTCAATACAAATGAATATGAAGTCATTTGCGTAAACAGTATTTGAAATTTAACATACATTAGATTATAGAAACCTTGTGCATTGTATATTAACTATAATATTCAGATCGGTGTAGCAGTGTGCTTGTGAACTCAGAGTGCTTTGATTTCTTTAAATCTTGTCAAATATTCGCAATTGAAATAATAATCTAGAATTCGTTGATTTCATTGCTTTCCATTGTTAAAGTGTGAAATGAAATACTCTGAGCGATCACTATGGATGTATATTGAATTCAATAAGCACGTTCCTAATTGCGATTTCATATGTTTGCGATATTAATTTCATTACACACTGGTGTTTTGAAACTAAAACCATTTTCAACATTGTTCCTTGAGTCCCATTTTTCAGTATCAGGAATCGATTTTTCTAAAGAAGTGATCCCTTATTTGAAACAGACTCATGTCTTTTATTAATTCAAAGTATTGAACTCCTTAAATTTATCTACTTAAGAAAATAAATTTTTCAGACATTCAAGTTAATTTATTTCCTTGAACTCAAAAGGTCCATCTTGGTACGTCTGCTTGATTAAATGATCTCGATTCAATGGGATCTCTTAATTTAGGTAAAATATTCATATATATGTATATACATTGTAACCTGCGGCTTTTTGCCGGGTTAACTGTAATTGCTAATTGACTGAATCAACTATATTCTACAAGTAAGATAGATAAAGAAGCGGGTTCTTTTGGAGAGAATACAAGATTCTATTTCCATTCACAAAGTGAAGAAGGTTTCTCGCTAGAAATCGTTCGATGGAAATTTGAACCTATAGAAATGAGTAGGAAAACTGCACTTCGGGCAGTTGCTTCTTAACGCAGTTACTGGCTAATTCACAGTGAAATGGAACTGAGACGGTTCTATTCTTACGTTAGGGTGAAATCTAAATTTCAGATTTAACTTACACAATATAGTAGTACGACTACGGATACCAAATCCCGATACTACGTGAAGTAATTGCAGAAAGGATAATTTTCAATCGTCATTTTAATTAAAGTAACAGATACATGAAATAAGGTATTCAGAGATTCATTCTCATTCCTGAGAGAACAAACGCTCTTTGAAGACTACACGATTTACATTCAATTCAAGTACCTCCACCCGAAGGTTCAAAGACCTGAGCAAAGATTTATTCTAGAGGGAGCAAGGATTCTCTTCGCAAAGACAGATGTGCTCTTTTCGATGTGAGGCCTCAAACAATAAACTTCGGATAATGCCTTTGATAGTTATTATAATACTACAAAAGGGATTATCCTCAATTTGGTTAATTCACATCAAAATATCACACCGAGCCTTCATGACCTGTCGCGCAGGCCTCACGGTCCTCGAGAAACGAGGGAGTTGCAGGAGCTCGTTCGGGTCCCTTCTGAGCCGAGGAATGTCGTAACGCAGGTAGTGCCCTATTGTTCTCAATTTGGACGGAAGTGAGAAAGTAAGCGTTTCTTAGCGAAGCTAGTTTTGAAGATATAATCTTGAGTTTTGAAAACTCAAGATTTTGAATCTTCTTCGACTAAAAGTTTTCTCTTCAGAAAGCTGGCTTTTTCTCGTAATTATTTTGGCAACCAGGTAGAGCGGTATAACCCCTCGCCTGCTTGTAAATAGATTACGATACAATTGACAGATTGGTTTTATAAATTATATTGGATTACGCAGACCAAGTCCCCTGGTGCAACCAGGTTATTCCTCAAAAATGCCAATATAATTTAACAATAATTCATTCGAGAAATCAAAATACTAAATAAACTCAAACTCAAATTGCATTCGATAATGTGGACCAAGGCCCCCGATATATCCAGGTTTTTGATCGAGAATGCGAATACAACTTGAGGAGAATTATAAAATGAAATACAAGCTCAAATGATACTCGATAGTGTGGGCCAAGTCCCCCGGTATAACCGAGTTATTGCTCGACAACGCGAGTGTAATTGAAGGGACGAATCGAAGAATGGGACGTGCGTTTGGATCGCCCTGAACGTTGTGCAATCTCCCGACAATTCCCGCTTGTACCGTTCGCCCATGTTTACATTAAAAAAAAGGCACAAGTCGTTGATTCTCAGAGAACTTCCAGCGAGAAAGTTGTTCCGTAGGGATTATCGAATAAATCTGCGCAAGCAGCATATCATTTCGTTTTGTATATCACAAGATATCACGAGCTTAGTAAAATGAAATGATGCGCGCTGAGGAAACAGTTGCCGTTACTGCATATAGGTTGTGTATGAAAAATGTGGAAAATTTTACACACTTACCTCAAAGATATCTTGTGATATACAAAACTAAATAATATGCTGCTTGCGCAGAATTATACGGTAATCCCTACGGAACAACTTTCTCACTGGAAGTTCTCTGAAAATCAACGATTTGTACCTTTTTTTTTAATGTAAACACCGGCGAACGGGACAAGCGCGAATTGTTGGGAGATTGCATAACGTTCAGGGGCAATCGAGCGCACGTCCTGTTCTTCGATCCGTCTCTTCAATTTCAGTGTCATTCCTTTATAGGAAATCACGAGAAAAGATGCGCTCACTTGATACCTAATATAACACTAATATAAACAGGTTATTGCTCGAAAATTCAGGTATAAATTGAGAAATGCAACGATAAAATAATTCTCAAAAATAAGGACACAATAAAAGTAAATGCATAAAAAAAACACTTAAAATGCACCAGCAAATCGTTCAGAAACACGCACGAAAGATATTCCTTTGACCGAGTCAAGATCGCTTGTCGAAAGTGCCTTGAAATCCTTGGTTTTCACTAACTATTTCAAGGCAGCGTGGTACGGGCTGGAGAGAAGTCTTCAATCCGTCCCACAAGGTTTCGACCCTATGATCTTGGCTTAGTCAGAATCAAAGATAAAAAATAGAGTGAAGTTTTTCGGTCGAGGACCGCTTTTTATTTGCTCTGCCCTCCCACGCTTACGTAAAATCGTTCGAGTGGGACTTCTAGAGTTTACGCTTTAGCGTTCTCGTGTGGGATGCTGCTTTCCAGAAAACATCACACAGGAGATACTACTATTGCCTATTTTTAGGGACCCTTTGTAACTCGAGGGTTACAACTGCCCCCCAAATTGACGAGGAACAATTGACAATGTAAAAATTCATGTTGCATATGAGAGAAGAGTTGAATATACAACACTATGTTATAATATTGCGTAGTACAAGTGGCGTTATAAAATGTTATGAATCAATCGACAAGAAATAATGATGTACCATATGCTTAATGCATTCTAGACACTTCACTCACGTAATTGCGACTTCTCAATTTTCATCATGTTTTTGATGATTCTGCACTCTGCGTCGAGGCATAGGTACTTGTTCTTCTCTCGGTTGTTCAAAGCTGGATCCATTTCTTCTCTCCTTACCTTGAACATACAGTGCTGATTTATGAGCCAGTCTTGTGCCTCTGTCCACCGCTCATAATTTTCGAAATCCTCCGGCTTTTCACCTGGATACAACTGGATGGGTCCTGTGATCATATTTTCTCTTAGGATTCGTCTTTGCTCCCTCTCGCTCTCTCTGCGGGGTTCTCTCTCCGCCCTATGTTGTCGCTCCTAGATTTCCTTGCGACAGGCCATTTGCAAGTCCTCAACCACGTTTTTGCGGGGTATTTTTGCTTGCCCTTTTGTAGGGTTTCGCTGCTTTCTTGGTATACATCTCTGTCATCATCATCGTGCCGACTTTCCTTGGTCATGTATATGCCCTTTGGCCTCGGCATGTCCTTCTTCGCTTGCGTCACGTCTAGCCATTGTTGTTCCGTTTCCGTGAGCTCTGCTGTTGCCGGCTCTTTTATTGTGGGCACTTCTTCCTGCTTCTCCTTATAAAATACCAAGTGCATCGCGTTGACGCGTGTTTCGCCTTAAATCAGCTGAGACTTCCTTCTCTGGCACGTATGATATAGGTGCTGGGATATCTTCTGTTTTATTCAGAAGCGACGCTGTTTCACAGGAAGTCGAGGCTTCTGAAATTTTTTCTCCGTGTCCACTACGACCCGAGCTTGTTGGCTTCCGAAATTCGTGTTTCCTCCTCATTCTGAGATTCAGGTACTTTTTGGTCCAAAATCACGACTTCTTCTTCCTCCTGCTCGTTCACCCTTGAGGTTTCGTCAGTAGACGTCGTTGTTTCGGTCTCGTTCTTTCGTTCCGATACCTTCGGGTCAGGAATTACCCCCTCCTCTTTTGCTTGCTCATTAGGCGCGATGAGCTTCCTTTGTCTTCATCTTCAATGGTGATGATTTCCGGGCAAGGAATTTTCGGCCCTTCCACTTCTTCCTCGACTGGAGCTTCCTCATCTTCTGATCCTTCTTTAAGATCGATAACTACCGATGACGTTGAAGTAGCTTCCAGGATTTCTTCCAAAGTGGCATCTTCTCTTTTCTTCTTCATGTCCTTCGGGAATCGAGGCGTGTTCACCACATCTACATTGCTATTTTCAGGCAAAATCGCTTTTCTTCGAAGGGTAGAAATGTAGCGGGGTCTTGCAATTAAAATTTTTTGAGAATGAGTATCACTCTTCTCAAAACTTGCTTCCTCGTCGTCCATATTGCACTGGATGGATACGCAAGGGTAAACATCCAGGCATTCGTACTCGGTGCTTGCGTCTGGCATTTTTGTCTTCACAGTCAATACTGACCTAGCCAAATTTCCCGGCACCTTCAGGACCCATCGTTTTCCTTCGTTTTCCCTTCTTCATCCCCTCCTTCGGTTTTCCTTCTTAGGTACTTCCATAGGTCATTTGCGTGGTATTGGCCCATTTCTTTTTCATTTTCAGTGACGCACAAAATATAGACATTTGTGGCCAGTTGCTTCTTAATTTTGTAGGGCCCTTCGCAGAGGCTGAGCAATTTTGCCACAGCGCCTGTCGCTGCGTTCGAGACTTGCAGGCCCGTGCCAGCACCCAGTCTCCTATCTCAAAAGAAACGGCTTTTTGCTTTTTATTAATTGCTCTTCCGGGTTGGCCTATGGGTGTGTTGGGGTGTGTGGCAGGAGATCCTTCCACCATCTTGTTGGTATCTGCCCCCATAAGGCCTCGTATGGCGTAATCTCGGTCGTGTCGTGATGTGATTCGTTTATAATATTTTTGAGTTGAGAGTACCATCCACCATATCCAGTCGGTGCAAGGACGGTCCTAAAGATTCGAGCCAATTATCGATTTACTCGTTCCACCATATTTGCCTGTGGGTGGCGAATCGATGTTAGGATCATTTGTATCCCCCCTCTCCTCCAGTGCCTGCCGCCATTTGTTGCTGGTAAATTGAGTACCTCTATCAGAGAGTACTTTGCGCGGCCGTCCGACACTCTCGATAAACTCGTCTAATTTTCTTATTGTAATGTCGCCAGTTGCCTTTCTAAGCGGATACAGCTTTGTATATTTCGTGAAGGCGTCGATCATTAATGAGTCAGAGGTTGCGAGAATTGGTCTCGTTATTTTTGCCATTTTTGGTGCGTAGAAAGATTCACGTACCATCTTTTACGTTTTTTCTGCTCCTGGGAGTCCGTAGGCGATGTGACACTCCCATGTTATCTTTTCTATGACCGCTCGCGGAGTACAGATACGGTGAATGACGCCATCAAAGTGGTAAACCGCGTTGTTGATTATTCTAAAGCGCGTCGCGTTGTCATTTACTTCCTTTGTTATTTCACGAACCAATCGCTAGATTTTTGGTCATTTTCTTGTTTTTCCGGTAGGCTTCTTATCTCTCGTTCAATTTTCTCGTCCATTGATGAGAGAGTGGGTTAATTATAACGCGTGTTTCGCCGCGATTCTTCTTGTAGGTTTCGCTAGTGCGTATCCGGCTCAACACGTCGGCCATGATATTTTCTATTCCAGGTAAGTGCTCACGGTGGTCAGGAAGGACGAATAGGTATCACCAAAATGGCAATAAAATCGGTTTACGGGATGATATTCGGGCACGAATGTGCATCAAAAATCCGTTCGAATTGAAATCCTAGCTGTTCCTTTTTTCGAGATATCGTCAAATTACGTATTTTAGCTATTTCATGAATGGAACGTAATGGGCTGTACCTTAAGTATGCATTTAAATGCTTATATAATTATGATTTGTATACTAGGTATGTGTAGAATAGATAAATAAATGTATGTTCAACACCTTTATATGTATATATATATATATATATATATATATCTGGGCCCATAACCCAGAGGTCCGTGGATCGTAACCACGCTCTGCTACCATTCGGTTTCGGTTTCGATTCCCTTGGAATAGAACCGAAGGGCTTATGACAAAGCCACCGAACGCGTCCTTGGGTTGCGGATAGAGGGTCCCCGTACCAAGGGTTTCTGCTGAATATGGATACAATAATTAATAAGTAGTCGCGGACAATTGTCCAGGGATGGTCCCGAAAGAATAACCCCTAAGCGAAGGTGTGCGAACCGTGCCGAAAGCTGCATGGCACCTGGGTGAGGTGTCTTTAACGGTGACTCTGGGATATCGGGCGATGTCTCAGAGTAATAGCCTTATCCTTGCACGCGGGGCTCTACAAGGATGGACGAACCCTTTCCCTAGCTGCTCGTGGGAACAACAATGAAACCAAAAAACCACCAAAATGTTGTAGATGCGGTTCAAAACGATCGAACGCGCAGAGCACCCGACAATGGATCGGCAAACAATGCCGATCATCCTAGAGTTCGGGGTGCTGAAAATAATTTAGATGGAAACACAACGACGAACCGGCGAAACGCCCACATTGAGTGGACGGATCAACTTAAGAATGATGTGTTAGACTGCTACGATGCCAGTATTATCCCTGTTCGTGGAGGCTTTATGGCGCGTATGCATACTCTGTGGTGCAAGAAACACCCAGAGCTTCAACACGTTTCGCATCAGTCTTTGCGAAATCAAGCCGACTACCTCCGCAAAAATGGATATGTACGCGGAGCGCTTCCTCAACCGCTGCTTGAACAAGCTGCAGACGAAGATGAAACGACATTAAGACCAACCGCAGAAAGTAGGCACCTTCTTGAAGATGATGGCAATTTCAGTACAAGGAGGAACATCAACATGCAGGTTCCTCTTAAGCCCCAAGATCTGGCTGAAATGGATGCCTGCCTTTGTGGAGATATCTCGCAAGAGTCCGACCTCTGGACCATCAATTGCTCAGTTTATGGTGCTGCGACAGCTTTGGCTGATTCAAATCGAAGGCTCAAACCGACGATGGATCAAAAGACAAGAAGACGCTTGCATCAACTGAACAAGAAAATTGGATGGGCAAGACAGAATGCGTCCCGTGTTCAATGTGTGATTGACTACATAACATCTGGTAGACCGTTCACGGAAAGGGTTCGAAAGTTCGCCCAAGAACTAAGGACCTTGAATCACACACTAAACAAGTCAAAGCTGCTGACAATCAAGCAGCATATTGTTGACAAAATAAGGCTGTTATCTGACGCAAGGAGGAGGATACAGAAGAGGGAGAGATGGATCAGAGAGAATCAAAAGTTTCTCGCTGACCCATCGCGCCTCTTCAGTGATCCCCCTGTTTTTGTAAAAAATCCACCCAAGCCCAAGGAGGTAGAGACTTTTTGGAGAGAGGTGTACAAGATCCCGAAAACACTAGAGTTGAAGGAAGATACTGACAATATCATTCGCTTCAAGGAGTTTTGCGACAGCCTCATAAAATCTGAGGAGAAGTGCCCATCAGTCACTGCCGAAGAGGTGAAAAAAGCACTTAGAGGCACGAAGAACTTTTCCGGTGCTGGACCAGATTGTATCAAGAACTTTTGGTGGAAGAAGTTTACTTCTACACACCAACATTTGGCCCGCATGTTCAACTCATATTTAAAGTCGGAGATGCCCATTCCGCAGTGGCTAGTGTTAGGACGCACTATACTCCTACCGAAAAAAGGCGACTTGTCCAAACCAGAGAATTACAGGCCAATAACTTGTTTGAACACACTGTATAAGATTTTTACAGCTATCCTAAACAACAGGATTGTTCGACGAATTGAGCCTGTATGGCGAGAGATGTACGAACAACGTGGCTCGAAAAAAGGTGTAGCAGGCTGTCGAGAGAACCTGCTGATTAACAGGTGTGTCTGTAAAGACGCTACAGTCCATCAGCGCGTCCTGTCAATGGCCTGGATTGACTACCGGAAAGCTTTTGATTCAACCTCTCATAGACTTATCATCTGTCAGTTGGAAAGCTTGAAGGTACATCCACACATAGTGAGATGCATAGAGAGATTGATGCCTCTTTGGAAAACTAGATTTACCATCTCATCTAGGAATTATCGTCTGACGACGAACAACGTCACCTTCCAGAGGGGCGTCTTTCAAGGGGATAGAATGAGCCCTTTGCTTTTTTGCATCACACTTTTGCCTCTATCTCTTGCACTACGAAATTCTCCTGGATACCTCTGTGGCGACACTAATCAGCGTGAGTATAAGGTCACTCATGTATTCTATATGGATGACCTGAACATCTATGCCGCTGGTAAAAGCAAACTTCAAACTGCTTTAAATATCGTCAAGAACTACACAGGAGAGATTGGGATGGACTTTGGTTTGGACAAGTGTGCCAAAATTCATTTGAAGAAAGGAAAGATTACTGGCGTTCCCAAGGACCCTGAGCTTGTGGATATAAGTGTTATTAGACATCTTAACACTGGAGAGACCTATACATACCTGGGCGTGCCTCAAAGCCGCATTCAGGACGTAACATCAGTGAAGGAGTCTCTCCGAAGCAGATACAAGCATCTTCTTCGACAGATTTGGTCTTCCAATCTGTCGGCGTTGGACAAGGTATCTACGACTAACATGCTTGCCGTCCCGGTTCTACTCTACTCGTTTGGGGTGGTTCAATGGACGAAGAACGAGCTTAAGGCCCTTGATGTCACCACGCGTAAGATCATGCATATGCATAAAAGCTTGCATATCAATTCGTCAGTTCCGCGATTACGCATTTCACGCCGTCAAGGCGGACGCGGACTTCTGAATCTTCAGTGTCTTCATAAACGAATTGTTCGAAGTACAGCTTATATCGTTGCGAATGGCAGAGATCCTCTCCTAAAGATGGTCAGAAACCACGAGATGATTGGCGAAGGAGCGTTCCTTTACAAAGCCGTGGAGCAAGCTGCCGAGACCCTTGGCCTGAATTTCAACATCAGAAGTGAGGAAAGTGCATTACTCCATCTAGATGCTTCACGTCTAAAAGCCGAAGTAAAGAAAGCAGAGGTTAGAAAATTTCACCAAGAGCTACTCGACAAGCATATGCACGGAAACTTTTACAGAAATGTAGAAAAACAATCCTTGTCAAAGGAGCAAACTTTTGCTTTCCTCAAATCATCAGGGCTCAATTCAGGTACAGAGGGCTTCATTTTCGCATGACAGGACGGTGTAATCTCCACCTTAGCATACCACGCCAGCATTTTATGTCAAGAAGTTCCAAGTGACAGGTGCAGAGCGTGTCATGCATACGCTGAGTACCTACAACACATACTATCGGGGTGTCCGACCCACGCAGGAACAACGTATATCTATAGACATAATGCGGCCCTAAGAGTACTTCATTACCACCTTTGTCGCTCTTACGGTGTTGGTCGCGACCCTGCCCTGCCGAACGCTCCAAGGGATATAGAGTCAATTGTCCGAAACGAGAAGTGCCAGATTTTCTGGAACTACGATTTTCGGGCAGCAGTCTCCGTTGCGCACTCGAGGCCTGACATTGTTCTCCAAGACTTCGAGAAACGAACTATATTCGTGATCGAATTCTCGGCTCCATCCGAATACAACATCACTGCAAAGGAGAAAGAAAAAGAGGAGAGATATCAAGACCTTAAAAGAGAGCTGCGTCGACTGTACCCAAAATATTCGGTACGAGTAATTGTTCTTGTGATAGGTGCTCTCGGAGGTGTGAAATTATCGCTGGTTCGTAACCTTAAAGCCATACCCGCGTGCCAAAAATATGCCAAGGCTCTTGCGAGATGGATGCAGAAAGCTGTCATCCTTGGGTCGCTTCGTGTCCTCAAGACACACGAGGGTTTCGCCGGCCTGTCGTTGTGATTTCGTCGTGCCCTGTGACCACCCATCTCACGGATGTGAGACGTGGCCATAGGTGTATTTTACCGCGGTTCTACTGGGGGCCATTGACATTTTTTCCAGATGGCAGTTGCTCTTAGTGGTACCCTGCAGTGGTTGTTTAACTTTTTTTACTATATATATACTTCGGGCGGCAATCTCCGTTACGCACTCGAAGCCTGACATTGTTTTCCAAGACTTCGAGAAACGAACTATATTCGTGATCGAATACTCGGCTCCGTCCGAATACAACATTACTGCAAAGGAGAAAGAAAAAGAGGAGAGGTATCAAGACCTTAAAAGAGAGCTGCAACAACTGTACCCAAAATATTCGGTGCAAGTAATTGTCCTTGTGATGGGTGCTCTCGGAGGTGCGAAACTATCACTGGTTCGTAATCTGAAAGCCATACGACGTGTGCCAAAAATATGCCAAGGCACTTGCGAGCTGGATGCAGAAAGCTGTCATCCTTGGGTCGCTTCGTGTCCTCAAGATACACAAGGGTTTCGCTGGCCTGTCGTTGTGATTGACAAAATAACGCACATAAATATATAAATATATGGGTTTGTGTACAAAGGTGTTAAACATACACATAGTCATCTATTCAACACATACCCAGTATAAAAATAATAATTTTATATGCATTGGAATGCATACTTAAGGTACCGTGCATACTTAAGGCACCGTGCAGGTACAAGCGAAATTTTTGTGAGGCCTAGACCACTGCAAGCAGTTCCTTCTCGGCGGTGAAATAAGTCAGCTCTAGTCCTTTTAGCGTTCGGCTTGCTAATGTTATTATCTCTTTTTCGTCCTCATCGTTAAGTTGATACAGCACGGCTCCTAGTGCATAGATGCTCGCGTCGGTCTCAAGATAATAACCCTTTCGAGCATCTGGAAAATGTAACATGATCGATGTTCCGAAAAGTCCTTTCATTTTTTCAAAGTTTTTTGCGCTTCTTGATCCCACTTCCAAGTAGCTTCCTTTTAAATTAGTTTAAGAAGGGGTACCGTTTCGGCTGCATGATCCTTGCTGAATTTTGAATAAAAATGTATTAGTCCCAGAAAGCCTAGAAGCTGCTTCACATTTCTTGTGGCTGGAAGATCTATTATATTTATAATTTTCTCCGGATCTGGCTTCACGCCTTCTGTAGTCAATATAAATCCAAGGAAATTTTCTTTCTTTCTTGAAGAAATGAGATTTTCTCAGATTGAGTATCAAAATATTTTTATTCAATCTACTCAAAATTTCGTCAATATGCTCGAAATGCATCCCATTTGATTCCGACGTAATTAAAGTGTCGTCCACAAAAGAAATGACTTGATCACCGGGTCCTTGTAAGGCAGGGTCGAGTCCACGTACGAGGGCTGCCGTACTCGTTTCGAGTCCAAACGGCACGACGCGAAACTCATAGCTACGGCCGCGGTATTGAAACGCCGTATATTTTCGTAAGTCTGGATGTAGCGGGATCTGCCAAAAACTACTAGTCATGTCGAGATTTGACATAACGTTCATCATTTCGCATTTTTGAAACAGCACCTCTGCTGGTTCGGTACACTCTCAGTCCTCGATTAATATTTCATTTAATCGTCGAGCATCCAGGCTGAGCCTGATTGATCGATCCTTCTTCACTACGAGAACGACCGGATTAATGTAGGGGCTGTTCGATCGTTTGATTATTCCGAGGTTAATCATACGTTGCACCTCTTTCTCTACTTTTGCGTGGTGTGCCATAGGGATGGGAAAACTTCGTCCCACGAAAGGTTTCTCTTCTCGTATTTGTAAAATGTGCTGGTAATTTTTCAGAGACCTGGCTCTCGAAGAAATACACTCCTGTGTTTCCAAAGTTTTTCTCCCAGTTTTTCTCTCTCTTTTTCTGCCAACCCTTGACTATCTTTCATTTTGTCTCTTATCTCCTCTATAGTAACGTCTAGTGGGAGGTTATTCTCTATACACTCCTCCTCCTCTAATCCTCCATTGGTTTCTTTGTCGTTGAAGCTGGAAGAGCTTAGCGGAGTATGTTTTCCGACCAATCAAATGATTGCGGGGAATTTGCTAAGAAGTTTTCTGTAAGAGATAAGTTCAAGCCGTGCAGGGACTGGGGAATAGCGTAGCGCCTGCGCTCGTGATGTTTTCAAATATTTGAAAAGTGATAAGTGAAAATGGAATTTGGTGGTTAAAATATTTTTCAAAATGAGTAATAATGACGGAAATCAGTCTGGGGTAAGTACTGATATAATAAAGTAGAATATTCTTATGTTGTTGTAGATAATTTGTGCAAAGAAACTAAATGTGAGGTGTTTTAAACATATTTTAAAGCTGTAATGGGTAAGCTAACCAAAAAACAAAAACTTGCAGTTTTTGCAAAAGTATACAAAAATAATTTCATAACAATTACAAAGTTTATGTCCTAAATTTATTGACGCAATGTTTTATAAAAAAATCGTGAAGAAGTTCGGCTTATTTTTTCGCTATGCAGGTTATAATCTATGTGGTTATCCTACAATAATTGTTATTATCTTCTCAAATAAAAAATAATAATTTAGAAACTGTTCTCTTTTGTTGTCAATATAATGATTGATTTTGAACAGATATAATAACTAAACCGATATAATGAATATTTTTTTATACTGTGTCTAGTCGTCCTGAAATATTGGGATAGTTGGAAAAGAGCATGGACTATTCGTTCCAAAAATTAGGGATGACAAGCCAAGTTTATAAAAAATATTTTACTACTTATCCCGAATTTCGAGATGACGAAGGGATTTCGATTTTCCTAATATTGTGTAAATAGGATATTTTATTACTGCCTTGGGCTTAATTTTTTAAAAACTGATACTTGTGAAGAACAATGTTTTAATTAGTATTCGTTTTCAGCAAGAATAAGTATGTACAAAAATACATATAATCTCTTTTTGTTTATTGCATAAAAATGACAACGTGTGTGGCTGTATTTTATCATTTTTCTGAACGATTTGATAAAATCAAAATTCTGTATTTTATTTTATATTTAAGTTGAATACTTAATATTATTTGAGTAGATTTGAAGAAAGATGCTTTTATTTTATTATTCCTGTTTTTTACATTCTCATCAGAGAAGGCATTAGATTTGTGTAAAATTTGACCCCCCCCCCCACCACCCGTTTTTGTCGATCGTACACGCTCGGAGCGAGACCGTCCCCAAAAAACAGGTTTTCTTTAATGTGTCTGTCTGTATGTATGTATGTATGTATGTATGTATGTGGGTGTGTATGTATGTAGATTTTTAGTCTGTCAGCACGATAACTTTCGAAAGAATTGACAGATTGGTTTGGGCTTTGGTATACTCTTCAAGTGTTCTAGAATCAAGGTCATGTTCGTTGGCCAGCCATTTTCGATAAAAATTCAAAAATTAAGAGCATTTTGCAAATTTTGGGACCACTTCTTTCAAAATTTGAACATTATATGTGTGGCAACGCACGATACGAAAAAAAGTCAGGGCAAGAAAAATGTTTCTTTTTGCACGCCCTACAAGACCGTCATAACGACTTTTTCAATTTTCTTGAAAGACCGGAAATATAAATTTTCATTGCACAAAAAATAATGCAAAATTCAATTTTACGATCAAAATATGCAAGATACGACAAATGATGATTCAACCAAATTTTTGCGTAGAAAAAAAGATCTACAAATTTGTTATTGGTCACTTTCAGATGGGATATGCTCAATTGCCCGAATTCCTTAAATATTTTAAATTCCCTGAATTCCTTACATTCCTTGAATATTTTGAATTTCACAAATTCCTTGAATTCTCGAAGTCCGCGTGTTCACGCGTTCAACATAAGCATACATTCCCAACGACTTGAATTTATAAATACAGAGTAACGCGTGAATAATGTGAGAATGTTCGTGTGTCGTCGTAAGAAACCTCTCGGGTTTCCCGAATCTTCAGTATGTAAGAACGCGAGGAACGTGGCGGTTTAACGAGAGACAGACAATGTTACAATTGTCCAATTCGCGCCAAGTAATTATATAATTTACTTTAAAAACAATAGAGACAATCTGCTAGCTGTTCAAGGAGGTCTTAGCCGCGAATTTTTTACTTGAACTTATCAATAAATAAAGACTCTACGAAGTTTGTATAAAAAACGTTTCGAAATCATTCACTCTACCCGATCTGATGCAAATAGAACCATAATAATTCTCAATTAAAAAATTACAGAGTTTATTATGAAACAAAACATGGTCCTTCGAGCCGGATGGAGTGTGATTTAGGACCAAAAAACAGTGAAATTTTTTAGCATTTCGAAAAGTTCTAGAAATTTCGCAAAACTCGATGTGATTGCGGCCATCATAGCGTCTCTATAATTCTGCAATAAGTCGCGTTTCCTCGCTATAACTTTAGTGACTGTTCTTCGGCGAAACAAAAGATGTGTCCTGTGCTACCTGAAACATTGAAAAGTGTTTAGTGTATTTTTTACAATGAAAACACTTCAATAGAGAGCAAGATTGCAGATTAGGATCCCGCCAAAATTTACTCTCTTTATCACATGAGAAGGAGAGGGCCTGCGTCAAACGATACATTGATAAGCTGGTACTCTACCGTCTCACTCAAAGGATCAGGCGCTCTCTCTTACTGCGAATTGCTTCTCACACTCTACTCACCACTGCTGATTCACCTTCGAACGATCAGCTGGATTATTAAAGGTGTATTAATACACAAATGAAGGTGGACTACTTTACACACTACTCGCTTCTCTCCGTTGTGGAATAAACACTTCGCCTTCGTCGAAGTTTATCGAGATGAGTTTCCTTATTGTTATTAATATTTTTTACATAGTTTAGCCGATTGAACTCTTGCATACTCAAATTATTATTATTTTTTTCAAATTGTGATAACTAGTTACAGATATGATGTTATCAAACTATCCAACAGTTTCAATGTTGTGACTTCATTATTGAGAACTTTAATTATCATTCAAGTCAAAATGGATGCATTGTTTTCTGAATTACCAGAGATTTCTCAGCCTATTACTCGGACTGAGACAAATTTTAAGAAAATGGCCAAAGCCAACCTCAATTTGGTGACAGCCAAGTCTCGTTTGGATCTTCTCGACCAAAGCTGGAAATCATGTGAGAATCTACATCTACAGATTAAAGCTGCTGCTACGCCTGAGGACCGTGAGAAACTTGAGTATTTCACAAAATCTAAATTCTTACTGATTGAAGATGCTGATCTTAGTGCACATGATTTATTGATAAATCAGATTGACATTTTAACTCCAGAATCTAACTTAAATAAAACTTTAAACCAAATACAAAATTTCAGACATGAGTCATTACCTGTCAAACTCCCTCAGATTGTTTTACCAGAATTCAGTGGGGATTATTAAGATTGGGAAAATTACAGGGATTTATTTGAAGCTCTTATTATTAAAAATAAAGCGCTGTCTAATGTTACATTACATTACATTACATTACATTACATTACATTACATTACATTACATTACATTACATTACATTACTTAAAATCATCATTGAAGGGTGAAGCTGAACACTTATTAAAGCATGTTGCGATAACTGATGCGAATTTTTTGACCACTTGGAAGTCGCTAAAGAACAGATTTAATAACCAAAGAGCGTTGATTACTGCTCATTTACAATCTTTTATTAGTCTCCCCAGCGTAACACCTAATTCGGTGGTAGAACTTCGAAAATTACGCGTTACGACAAATGAGTCTTTAGCAGCTCTCAAGAATTCAAAGCGTACGACTGATTCCTGGAGTGACATACTCGTTTTCTTAATTGTTAAGAAACTTGACGTTCTTTCTTTAAAGGAACGGGAGATGCTAGTGGGTTCTCGTACCGACTATCCAACGTATAATGAACTTGATACATACTTAGAAAAACGTATTCGTGTTTTGGAAGCCATTCAGACTTCAAAAAATTTATTTTCTGATAAATCAAAAAATACTAAGTCGTCGTCGGTACGGAGCCATACTGCCCCTGCCAATTCTAAGTGCTTATTGTGTAAAGAAAATCATCCTTTATTTAGATGTTCACAATTTAGGGCACAGTCGATTGATAAGCGTCAGGAAATTGCACAACAGAACCAATGCTGTTATAATTGTTTACTTCCAGGACACAAGCCATATTCGTGTATTAGCAAACGAAAATGTGCCAAATGTCAACGAAAACACAACTCGTTACTAAATTACGAAACGCGGAATGAAATTAGTACAGACAGTTCTGTCAAACCAGCGGCTTCGACTAGAGCGCACATAACTGATGTAAATCACACAGATGAGATTGTTCCATCTTCTAGTAGCTCAGGTAAGAGTGAGATTACATCAGTACAAGCGAATCATGTCTCTCTAAACAATGAAATCCCATCTGTACATTTTTTAAATACTTTTCCAAATTTTGCAGGTAATACTCTTTCAGCTACGGCTCTGGTAGACGTTCGAGCTGATAATGGTCGAGTCTATAAATTTGGAGTACTTTTAGATCAGGGATCTGAGTGTTGCTTGCATCAGAAAGAGTGGTAAAAATCTTGTGTCTGAGATGTGATAAGATTAATGCTCTTATTTATGGAGTTGGTGGTTCAGAAATCGGATCAGCTAGAAAATTAGCTTATTTTCAATTTCTTCCAAAAGAAAAGGGTTGTGAAGTTTTGTACTTGCAATCATTAGTATTATTAAAGCTCACATCTTACCATCCACCTGTGAGATCAGGCGGGGGGATAGAAACACAAATGAAGGAATGTTTGTTGGCTGATCCAGACCCATTCTACACTTCGAATATTGATTTCATTTTAGGTGCAGACAAATTTGGATCCTGTTTATTACCGGGATTAAAACAAGGGATTTTAGGGACCCTGACCGTGCAAGCAACTATTTTTGGCTGGATTCTTTCTGGTCCAGTTTTGAATCAACTGTCACCTGTAGTTTCTTCTTTCTCAGTTCATCGTAACGTGACATCTGAGGTACTTCATGAGGATTTAGCTCGTTTTTGGGTTTTGAAAGAACTCCCAATTAAAATACCTTTAAATGAAGAAGAACTCAGCTGTGAACAGCAATTTATTTCAACCCATAAGCGTTCAAATTCCGGGCGTTACATAGTTCGCCTACCATTTAAAAATGGGCCTCCGATTAATATCGGTAACTCTTTCGAAAGAGCCAGAATTGTGCTCACAAGAACATTACGTCGCTTGTCGGGAAAAACTGAACTATTAGAGCAATATTGTGATTTTATGTCCAAAAATGAGCAATTAGGTGACATGAAAGTCATTCAAACGGAAAATCTTAAAAATTTTCTACAAACGGTGTATTTACCTCACCATCCCATTATTCGAGCGACCAGCATTATAACTCGTTTGCGTATTGTTTTTAACTCTTCTAGCCCTACTTCTAACAACACATCGTTGAATTCACATCTAACTATTGGTCCAAAATTATTAACAGATCTAATTTCTATTATCATGCGGTGGCGAGAGCATCGCTACGTATATCTAGCGGATGTGGAAAAGATGTTTCGACAAATTCTTGTTGACGTCAAAGATCGAGACTATCAGCGAATCTTATGGCAGTCTCCTGATAAGAAAATTGTAGCTTATCAATTGGCCACGGTCACCTACGGTACGGCTTGTGCTCCTTATCTTGCTAACAGGGTAATTAAACAATTAGCGCAAGATGAAGGTCCAAACTTTCCACTCGCACAGGATGTTCTTGAGAATAACGTTTACGTTGACGATGTTTTTTTTGGTGCTGATACCATCGCGAAAGCTGAAAAAATTCGATCACAAGTTGTTCAGATCATGGAAAGTGGAGGTTTTCATTTAAGAAAGTGGGCCGCTAATGATAGCGAATTACTTAATGAATGTCCTTCTGGCCAACACGAACGTGCCTTGGATTTTCCACTGGCTGAGCACGTGCAGTTAAAAGTTCTCGGACTATAATGGGATCCGTTGTTTGATTCTTTCAAAATCAAGGTTAACTCTGAGCCTATTCAATTTCCTACTAAGAGAATAGTTCTCTCGGTTATCACTAAATTATATGATCCTCTCGGTTGGTTAGCTCCTGTGATAGTTGTAGCAAAGTTGTTGATGCAAGAATTATGGCTGCGCAAGCTCGATTGGGATGAAAAGTTACCAGAAGATCTTCTCTTTGCTTGGCTTGAATATTATCATGCTCTTGTCAAATTGGAACATTTGAAGATCCCGCGATGGACAGGACAATTCAAATCAAATTCAATTTGCGAATTACACGGGTTTGCAGATGCGTCAACCAAAGCTTACGCAGCAAATGTATATTTACGCATTCTTGATGAGTCTAATGATGCTCAGGTTACTTTATTGCTATCAAAATCTAAAGTAGCTCCTATTTCTGTAATAAGCGTTCCTAAATTGGAGTTGTGTGGAGCTGTTCTTCTAACTAAAATTATTAAATATGTTGCTTTAACTATGAATCTTGAAAGTATACCTATTTATTGTCATACCGACTCTACTGTAGTATTGTGTTGGCTAAAGAAACATCCTTCCAGTTGGAAGACTTTTGTTGCAAATCGTGTTTCCTTGATACATGAGCTATTGCCTAATGCTAAATGGCTTCATGTTAACACTATGGACAATCCTGCTGATTGTGCATCCCGGGGGATCTCTCCGGGAGAACTTCTCGATCATCCCTTGTGGTGGCATGGGCCGCCTTGGCTCGCAGGGCCTTCCACTGGTTGGCCAGACAAACGTCCTTTGTTAAATCCTGATGTTGACTTGGAACTAAAGCCATAAAGTTCTCATTAAGTTAGTAGTGTGGAAGAAGCTACGTTTGATTTGGTACATAAATACTCTTCATGGCCAAAACTACTTCGAGTAAGGGCCTATTATTGCCTTCGTTTCGTCAAAATCCTAAAGTATAAAATTTCCAAGAAAAAAGGAGCCAAACCACAATACCCATCTCTGGCATTGCAGAACTCAGAAGTCGACCAAGCTCGATTGTTCTGGCTGCAATCTGTTCAGAAAGATTCCTTCGCAATCGAATTGAAGAAATTTACGAAAAGAGTATTCTTACTACCAAGTCGCCTTTGAAACCATTGAATCCGTTCTTGGACTCAAACGGATTGTTGCGTTTGGGAGGTCGTCTCCATTTTCCCACATTAGTTATGACGAAAAACACCCAATTATCTTACCTCGTTATAAGATTAGTGAACTCATCGCTTCACATGCCCATCTGAGATTCTTGCATGGAGGATCACAACTGACCTTACACACTGTAAGGCAGAGTTTTTGGATTCTGAGGGCTCGATCCTTAGTTAAAGGTCTGATAAACAAATGTATAAGTTGTATTCGTCAGCGTGCGGCTGTTTTGCAGCAACTCATGGGTAGTCTACCAGACTTTAGAATTACTCCTAGCCGACCCTTTCGCATACAGTGGTTGATTATGCAGGCCCCTTTGATATTCGATTGGGTTCTGGTGGTGGGCATAAAAGTCAAAAGGCATATATTTCTTTATTCATTCGCTGCTGTACTAGGTCAATTCATATCGAACTTGTGACAGATTGTTCTTCGCTTGCCTTTTTGGCAGCGTTTCATCGCTTTGTTTCTCGAAGAGGAAGACCTGCTCACATGTATAGCGATAATGGAAAAAATGTTCAAGGTGCGGATAAGGAGTTGAAGTAATGGCTTCAGGCACTTGAGCAAGATAATGATTTGCATAATCAGCTCGCTACAGAAGGAACCTCGTGGCATTTCATTCCACCCTCTGCACCTCATTTCGGGGGTTTGTGGGAGGCTGGAGTGAAGAGTGTGAAACATCATTTGCGTAGGATCGTAGGTCTGCATAAATTTACTTATGAGGAGTTTTCAACTCTACTCACACGAGTCGAAGCTTCACTTAATTCGCGACCAATAGCTCCCCTTTCACCTGATGCAGAGGATTTTTCTTATCTGACTCCTGGACATTTTTTAATAGGAGTTCCACTTACAAGTGTGCCAGAACCTTCGCTAGAGTTTA
Organism: Andricus quercusramuli; assembly: GCA_932178445.1. NCBI lineage: Eukaryota > Metazoa > Arthropoda > Insecta > Hymenoptera > Cynipidae > Andricus > Andricus quercusramuli. The sequence goes on along the minus strand of CAKNXH010059326.1, from coordinate 193,888 downwards.
CACCTGAAAATAGACTTTCACGCTGGGAAATAATATAAAGCGTTTCACAGAAATTTTGGCGTATACGGTCTATTGATTATCTTCATTTATTACAGAAAAGACATAAATGGTTCAACGAAAAGTCTAAAATAAATGTAGGAGACATGGTCCTATTGCGACAGGATAATCTCCCTCCTGCTAATTGGCTTCTCGGTCGTGTCATTAAATGTTACCCCGGTAAAGATCATTTGATTCGTACGGTCAAAGTTAAAACTTCGAATTCCGAATATGATCGTCCGATCACCAAGCTAGGTCTTTTACCACTTAAGTCTATAAGTCTTCAAATTGAAAATTACTCTTAATTTGTTCTGTTAACACATTCTAGGTACTATTGCCACAAGAATTAATTTTTGTTGTTAAGATTTCTTTGTTAAATTGTTTCTTCATGGCGGGCGGCTAAGACTCACTTTCTAACTTATATTATTAACTTGGTTTTTTTTGTGCGTTCTATTTTTTTCTGTTTTTGTCTGGCCTGTTTTTTTCAGGCACCTTTTCGTGTTCTAGCATACGAGGCGGGCGGTATATTCACGCGTCCAACATAATTATACATTCCCAACGACTTAAATTTATAAACACAGAGTAACGCGTGAATAATGTGAGAATGTTCGTGTGTCGTCGTAAGAAACCTCTCGGGTTTCCCGAATCTTCAGTATGTAAGAACGCGAGGAACGTGGCGGTTTAACGAGAGACAGACAATGTTTCAATTGTCCAATTCGCGCCAAGTAATTATATAATTTACTTAAAAAACAATAGAGACAATCTGCTACCTGTTCAAGGAGGTCTTAGCCGCGAGTTTTTTACTTGAACTTATCAATAAGTAAAGACTCTACGAAGTTTGTTTAAAAAACGTTTCGAAACCATTGACTCTACCTGATCTGGTGCAAATAGAATCATAATAATTCTCAATTAAAAAATTACAGAGTTTATTATGAAACAAAACAACGTGAAAATCTCAATTTCTTGAATTTTTAAAAGCCCTTGATTTTCCTGAATTCTCTTAAATCCTTGCATATGCTGACTTTTTTGAATGTTTTGAATTTCTAAAATTCATTGAATTCTCTGCATTTCTTGAATTGCCCAAATGATCGAAAATACCTGATATTTTTTTAATTTCCTAATATCCTAAAATATTTAACTTTTCTGAATTCCTGGAATATTCGTAATTTCCTGAATTTTTGAAATATTATGAATTTCTGAAATTTCTCGAATATTTTGAATTCTTCTAATCTGCTAATCAGCACACTTTATTTTCTACCTGTCCCATGACCGTACATTTTACGGTTTACACATTTGGACAAATAGCAGACTGCCAATAACGCACTGTTTTAAGAAAAAACAAGAAAAAATTTATACAAGAGAAGACATTCGTATTGGCTGGCTGCTACTTCGCACTTCGCTAATATGCACCATGAGATAGATCGGTTTCGAAATATGCAGATTACAAATTAGCGGAATAGAAGAATTTTTCTTGTGCTATTCATTAGGAAAAGGAATCAAGAAAAAAGTAAGAAAGAAAAGTTTAAGCCCCTAATTTAGAAGAAATTGGATCAACTATATCCAAGCTTTGGTATTAAAGATTGAAATAATTCTCTAAAAGCAATGTAAAAAAATATGTAACTTCTACGTCCATGTTTGATCGTCATTGGTAATGTTTATTATGTGTCCCTATCATTTTACTTACCAACTGATATAAAAAGTTTCAAAAGGCGCTTATTCACTACTTGGGGGAAACAATTTTTTGGTTATTACGTGAATAGCAGATAGACTTTACAATTTTGGTTTTTTCTTTAGTCTTATTAAGCAGTTTAGATTTTTATCCAATCTTATAAACAATAGTCTGTTTTGTTTCTTACAAGACTATCTATAATTATACTCGTTTTTTATGAAAAAGAAATTATTTGTAAACTATGCAGTGCATAAGGTTCATTTAATTAACTATCGACTGAAATTCCGTATTAAAAATATCCCACCCTAAATCAGACTGTGTGAAAAATTAAGATGCGAATAAATAATGTACAAACAGTATTCCAAAAACTGTCTTCTCTTACGTTAATTTGGTCATCATGAGCTACTCATAAGCTAACTACGCCCTGCTATAGTAGGGTGCATCCTAATGAATACTATTAGTACTTCTCAACAAGATGAACACGGTTCTCCTAAAGTCCTCAGCGAAGTTCTTATTCCTGAAATTATGTGACAAAGAAAAATTCACAACTAAAATACAAAATTAGAGAAAAATATTTATTATATTGGTTTAGTTATTCGACCTGTTCAAAATCAATAATAATATTGACAACAGAAGCGAACGGATTGAAATTTTTTTTTCATTGAAAAGATAATAACAATTATTGTAGGATAACCACATAGATTATAACCTGCATATCGAAAAATTAAACCGAACTTCTTCACCATTTTTCTAGAAAACATTGCGTCAATAAATTTAGTACATAAAATTTAGAATTTTTCACGAAATTATTTTATTTCTGTATACTTTTGCAAAAACTGCAAGTTTTTGTTTGCTGGTTAGCTTACCCATGTAGCTTTAAAATTTGTTTTATAACAGCTCACATTTAGTTTTTTTTTCACAAATTGTTCACAAAAACATAGTAATATTCTACTCTATTATATCAGTACTTACCCCAGACTGATTTCCGTCTTTATTACTCATTTTGAACAATATTTTAACCACCAATTTCCATTTTAACTTCTCACTTTTCAAATATATCAAAACATCACGAGCGCAGGCGCTAAACTATTCCCTAGTCCCTGCACAGCTTGAACTTATCTCTTTCAGAAAACTTTTCAGCAAATTCCCTGCAATCGTCTGATTGGTCGAAAAACCTACTCCGCAAATCTGCTACTCTGCTAATATGTATCCATGGGACTGCGCCCTCATGTTTGAAATCTTAATATCAAACAAAAGAATAGATAAATAAATGTCTTAAAAAATGAAATTCAAATTCGGTTCTTACCATTATATCATATTATTATATTAATTATATCAATATTATATTAATAAAATTGATATTATATCAATCACATTTTATGAAATATTAAAATTGAATCGTCTGGTTGCAAAAACGGCCAACTCCTTGATTTTGGTAAATGCGTTTTTTCAGTTTTTTCAGTCCTAAGTGAACTTTTTAATTAACTGGAAACAAGAAACCATGAAAAAACTACTTAAATCCCTGTTTTATATGCGTTCGAAAATCACGATTTACTGCAAAACCGGTCAAATCTCCATGCTGAAAATGGCCGCTCGTTTCGTGTAGTATTCACCTACATACTTGAGGATAAAGAAGTTTGTCGAAGAAGTTCCTTTTAATCAAGCAAGAAGTAGGACAAGTGTTTTGAAACATTATGCCCTAATGTCTTTAACAACCAAAGAGTTTTTGTTCCCAGCTTATTCAGGCTCAGTGTGACAGAAAATCAGCTTTCCCCAACAATTTAAAAATGACTAAAAATGACACTCTAATTCGGTTCTTACCATTATATCATATTATTATATCAATTATATCAATATTATATTAATAAAATTAATATTATATTAATTACTTTTCCTGAAATAGTTCAATTTTCAATTATTTTCGTTCGAAATTCTTTAAAATTTTGAAAAAAATCGACAGCTTTGATAATGTGGGTTCCATGTTCGTGCACTTTTGTCGGAACACGGCCGAATGCTCGCGAACAACTGCTCGGCTCAGGCAGTGTGAACGGGAAGCTCCCCCCTCTGTTCACGAATTCTCGTAAGCATTCGCAAACGTTTGCGAACGTTCGCGAACAATGCTTACTTGGTGTGAACCCGCCTTAAGATTTGTTTTACTCATTTTGAATACTAGGGCTTCACTCAAGGATGAATAAAATGTCCTTCGTTCACGTTACGATATAAACAATTGTTCTATTTGGAAGTTTATTTTTTCACGAATTTTTAAGAATTTTCATTGATTTGCACTCCCGAACAAAATGTTTTTATATCAAAAAAAGTTTTTTATTCTCTTTTATAATTCAGTCTGTTTTCAAGTGTCCACTTGTAACGTTCGAATCTGATTTCACCTTCCATGCTTGTCGGAACATTCTTTTGAGTTTTCGGCGGTGGCAGGTACAGTCTTGTGAAATTTTTATCTCCACTAAAAAATGCCACGATCAACTTTTGTTTGTTAGCATCCATTCTACAGGGGAAATTTCTACAGATGTAGAATCTTCTCTCTTCTTAAAATCGCATGCCCCACGTTGGGTGCCAATTGTAACCTGCGTCTTTTTGCCGGGTTAACTGTTATTGTCCCTAGTCTAGTTTGATTCAAACTACGAGCCCTGAAAACTCGGAAGAGAAGGCACCGATTTCTCGCTAGAAATCGTGCGATGAAAATTTGATCCTATAGAAATGAGTAGGCAAACTGCACTTCGGGCAGTTGCTTCTTAACGGAGTTATTGGCTAATTAATTAATATAAAATCGTACGAGGCACGACGGGCCTTTAAAGAACATAAAGTAAGTCTAACAAAAATACTGTACATTTATTACATTATTTAAAATTTCTAGAGTATCTAAAAATTGCACAGTAAAATGGAACTGAGACGGTTCTATTCTTACGTTAGGGTGAAATCTAAATTCCAGATTTAATTTACACGATATAGTAAGTACAAATACGGATACAAAATCACGATACTACGTGAAGTAATTGCAGAAAGAATAATTTTTAATCGTTATTCTAATTAAAGTAAGAGATACGTGAAATAAGATATTCAGAGATTCATTCTCTTTCCTGAGAGAACAAATGCTCTTTGAAGACTACGCGATTTATATTTAATTTAAGTACCTGCACCCTAAGGTTCAAAGACCTGAGCAGAGATTTATTCTAGAGAGAGCGACCCAAGGATGACAGCTTTCTGCATCCACCTCGCAAGTGCCGTGGCATATTTTTGGCACGCGGGTATGGCTTTAAGGTTACGAACCAGTGATATTTTCGCACCTCCGAGAGCACCTATCACAGGGACAATCACTCGCACCTTTATATGAATCGGGAGTCGTCGTAAAACGTACATGGGGACTAGTACTATGGTCACGTGATCCTGAATAACTGGATTGAGAATATCTATTTTCACAATAAAAGTTTGTAGGGTATGGAGGGTTCAATTGTTGTGTTGCTTCGTATTCGAGAGCGACTTTTAGGGCATCATCTAGAGTTCGTGGGTTTCGTGCTTCCACCAAACCTGATATACTGTCAGGCAAGGCGTGCTTAAATGCTTCGACGGCACAGTCATTAAGTGGAGCTAAAAGTTGTGCGACATCTGCATATTTATCCTCAAGTGCGGCTTGAACTCCCGATTTCACAAGCACTATTCGATCGAAGAATTCGCTGACACTTTCTTCTCGATTCATTCGAATAGTCCAAACTTCATGTAAATACCATGAATAGGTTTTGCGAGGGGCGTATCGTTGTTTCAAGTGTTCAACTAGATCGTTAATGGTTTCAAACGTTTTCACATGGATACTATATCGGGCCCCTCCTTTTAGACGGATTGAAACTGCTTCAAGATACTGTTATTCGCAGTTGGCTGGCACGGAAGATTCCCCATTTATGATGTCCTGATTGAAGTCTCGGACTGGCATAATTTTGCCATAATGCCTAGGGATGTTCACAACCCCTTGTTGTACGGCGAAACACTCTGCCATGGATGTCATCACGGCTTAATTGAGGGTACGATTAATATCCTTAGTAAATTGAGTTTGATCGGGATCGTCAGGCATTTTTTATTATTTTGTTATTGTCTAGGACTGAAATTGAATTTTTCGGAAAATTCAAAATTTATTCATTTCTATTAGGGTGATAGTGCATTCACCATAGTGATTTTATTACTTATGTTTACTAGGCAATTTAACATTGGTTACATTGCAAGTGAAATGTTTAACCACATATGCATATTTATCACAAACGAGTAGTTGCCTGCGTTTTTCAGTGGAAAAAGACAGTAATGGCTAGACCATTACACTATGACGAGTAGTGATTCGCAAGAATTCGTGCATTATGAAAGGCTCTGTAGCTATAGTTCGGGCTATAACTGAATAGAATTAATTATGATAATAATTCAATGAGTCGTTTGGCCTGACTGCTGGGAACGTAAGACGATGTACAGGGATGAATCTGGGGTTTTATATAGCTCCGCGCCCCCATGCTTAAGACAGGATTTACAATTATGAGCACGTTTCGTGAACGTTTTGAAATGGCACGTTCCTGTAACTTTCTGAAATGGCACGTTCCTTTACTTTTCTGAAACGGCACTTTCCTTTACTTTTCTGAAACGACGCGTTCCTTTACTGGAATCGAGTAACCGATGATACTGATACCTCGCGTTGAGTGACTTAGATGACTAATCCATCCGCTTCGCTGAAAGTCTCGGTGCGCGTTTCAACTCTTGCCCTCTCAATTTCACATGAACAGTTATTCTGCATACTACCTATCCTTATTTCCATGTATGTAGTCAGATACTTTTGGTTACTGCCTTGTCTGACTGTATACAGGTTCTTCCACTGAGTGGGTTATACACTTATAAAATTATAAAATTCATACTTCATAAGTTCGGATTTGACTTTGTTATTTTTTTTCTTCAAACTATTAGGAGTGTAAATTAAATCATATGGTAAAAGAATAGAATTTCATGAATTTCGACAATCCTATGAATTCCGTGAATTCCATGAATTCCATTAATTCTGTGAATTCCGTAAATTTCATTAATTTCATGAATTCAATGAATTCCGTGAATTCCATGAATTCTGTGAATTCCATGAATTCCGTGAATTCCATGAATTTAATTAATTCTGTGCATTACGTGATTTCCGTGAATTTCAGGATTTTCGTGAATTCCGTAAATCCCTTGAATCCTATGTATTCATTGAATTCCATGCGTTTATTCAATTTGGCGAACATTATTTATTCCCTGAATTCAACGAATGCCGTGAATTCTTTGAATTCCGTGAATTACTTGATGTTCTTGAACTATTTGAATTCCTCAAATTCTCAGAATTCCGTGAATTCCGTGAGTTTCGTCAATTTCATTAATTTCGTGAACCCCATGAATTACGTGAATTCCATGAATTCCGTGACTTCCATGTATGTATGTATGTATATATGTATGTATGTATGTATGTATGTATGTATGTATGTATGTATGTATACCATCAAGCCATTTCCCTTTCGGGGTAGGCGTGACACTATGCGATTCGGGTAGTGTTTCTAGGTGGATAGTTTCTTGTAGTAAATAACTACAAGTGTGGGCTCGCCACACCCACGACGGGCCAACAGTACGCATTATTCCCGAACAGTCACCCATCCAAGTACTAACCGCAACCAACACTGCTTAACTTCAGTGATCTAACGTGTACTGGTGTTTTCAGCGTGGTATCGCCGTTGGCGATGAATTCCGTGAATTCCGTAAATTTCATGAATTCCACGAATTTCATTAATTCCGTGCATTAAGAGAATTTCGTGAATTCTATGATTTTCGTGAATTCCGTAAATTCCATGATTTTCGTGAATTCCGTAAATTCCTTGAATGTTATGTATGCATTGAATTCCATGCATTTCTTGAGTTCTACGAATTCCATTTATTCCCTGAATTCCACGAATTCCGTGAATTACTTGCCTTCCTTGAATTCCTTTAAATTCTTAGAATTCCGTGAATTCGTTGAATCATGTGAATTCCTTGAATTTCATGAATATATTCCACTTAAATGCGCATGCGCCATTATTACTCCCGCACAATCTGTTTGATTGAAGTACCTTGCCTATCATTCAGAGGCCCGGAAGTACTCACTTTCGAGGTGGGTGTTGCAAAAAGATTATTGGCGTTCCCGGTGACCCTGAGCTTGTGGATATAAGTTTCATTAGACATCTCGACACTGGAAAGACCTACGCATTCCTGGGCGTGCTTCAAAGCCTCAAAGCCTCAGAGCCTCAAAGTCAATGGGGAACAAATTTAACTCAGAAAAAAATTCGGAAAAGTAGAATTTTTTTCCCAGATACGTTGGAGATGGCTTTATAAAAATACTGTGAAAATTCCCCAACCATATGTGTACGGCAACGGCCGCCATGATGGAAGGAGTATATTTCAGTATTTCAGGAATGCTACAGAATGTATGTGACTGCGCCAACGGAAGAAGAACTGTTGGCTGCTGTTCACATATTTCGGCAATAATTTACTATTTATCTCACGCTAGATACTTGTCCAACCTTTTGAAACCAGCTGAAATTCTCTGTAAATTGTTTCAGGCGAGGAGCCTCACATGAAAAAAGCACCCCGATTTGTAAGGGGCAAGGGGACTCACATTAAAAAAGCTCCCCAATTTGTGAGGGGCGAGGGAACTTTCATTAAAAAAGTACCCCGAATTGCAAGAGGCGAGAGGACTCACATTAATAAAGCACCCCGAATTGTGAGAGGCGAGGGGCCTCACATTGAAAAAGCACCCCGTTTTGTGAGGGGCGAGGGGACTCATATTAGAAAACCGCCCCGATTTTTTGAAGATTTTTTATACGTAAGATGGCGATAGTTACTGAAATGCATCACATAAAAAAAATTCAAACAAATTTTGAAAATTTTTGTCGACCCTCATTTTTTGAGAAAAAAAAAATTCGAAATTTTTCTACAGCATTCTCTCATTGAGTGCCATAACATATTTTACGTCCATCGGAATCGGTGCAAACAAATTCTTCTTATGGATTGAAATTTGTAATACCTTTGAATGCAAGCCTTCCTACCGGGTCGGAATGCTTTTTGTACACGGGTATAGCTTCGAGGTTACAAACCATTGATGCCTTAGCACCTTCGGGATCACCGATTACATCACCACTTTTCATCTCAAAATGTTCACTCAAAAAAATCGGTTGCAGTGCGCTGGAGGGGCGCACTCGAACTGCGCCCGCAGTCAACCACCCTACCAATCTAAAACCTTAATTGCACCCAGAGTAAAAGGTGTAAAGGTAGGCAGTTTTCAGCTAGCATGAAGTGTGCAGAAGGTATCTTCGGATGCTCATTCCATGAAAATGGGACAATGGGCACAGAATCTTCAAAAACTCCACTAATGAAAAATGATGTGGGATTTCGAACTGATATTTGTATTTTCTGTTTCTTTACTATGTTCTAGTTAGAATGCAAAAGTGCAATATATTTTGTATTTTTCTGCATCAATCATTTATATGAGAAGTTGTAGGTTCCGGAAGTCTACTGTCAATACCTTTTCCCAGATTTTTCCACCTATGAGTTGTTGACCTCTGCTTCCTTCAACCGGGCTTTCAGAAATGAGGCATCTAGATCGAGTAATGCACTTTCCTGACTTCTGATGCTAAGATTCAGGCCAAGGGTCTCGGCCGCATGCTCCGCGGCTCAGTAAAGGAATGCTGCGTTTCCAGTCATCTCGTGATTCCTGATCACTTTCAGTAAAGGATCTTTTCCATTTGCTGCAATGTCAGCTATACCCAAGATAATGCGATTATAAATTCACTGGAGATTTAAAAGTCCACGTCCGCTTTTCAGGGCGTGGGATGTCTAAGCGCGGAACGGATGAATAGATATGTCAGCTCTTCTGCAATGCATAATATTACGCATGGCGATATTAAGGGCCGTAAGGTCGTGCTTTGCCCATGGAACTACCCCAAACGATTAGAGTAGAACTTGGACGGCAAGCATGTTAGTCGCAGATACCTTGTTTAATGCTGACAGATCAGAAGACCAAATCTGTCGAAGAAGAGGTTGTATCTGGTTTCAAGGGACTTCTACATTGATATTATGTCCTGAGTGTGGCTCTTAGACACGCCTAGGTATGTATAGGCCTTTTCAGGGTCAAGCTGTTCATTAACACTCATATTCACAAGCTCAGGGTGCCCCGGAATGCCAGTGATTTTCCCTTACTGTAGATGAATCGTGGCACACTTGTCTAAACCAAAGTTGGCAGCGCCAGTGGAATCCTGCGTCTTTGCAGACGCTCATATCAATTAAAAGGTTGTCTCGGCAGCCTGTTATACCTTTTATCGAGCCACATTGTTCGTACATCTCTCTCCACACATGTCCAATTCTTCAAACAATCCTAAAGTTTAGGATAGCTGTCAAAATCTTACACAGCGTATTTCGGGAAGTCATTGGCCAGTAGTTCTTTGGGTTGAACAAGTCGCCTTTTTTGGTAGGAGTACAGTGCGTCCTAACACCAGCCACTGCGGAGTTGGCTGGTATTACTTCCTTTTTCACCAGAAGCTCTTGAAACCATCTGGTCCTGCAGCGGAGAAGTTCTTTGTGCACCTAAGTGCTTTATTCACATCTTCGGCAGAGATTGATGGACATTCCCTATCAGATTTTATGAGGCTGTCGCAAAGCTTGAAGCGGATGATGTTCTCAATGTCTTGCTTCAATTCCAGTGGTAGGATCTTGAACCCCATCTTCAAATATCTGTGAACACGGGACGCTAGGGTGCTTGGCCAAAACAAAATTTTCATAATGTCAAAAAGGTAATTCATATTTGTGTTCTGTGTCACGACACGATGTCATACAAAAAAAATCAGCTCGATCGGGCAATTTTTAATGGTTGCTCAGCCATCATGACGTTTCAAAAACTTTCCTAAAATTTTGTAACGTATGAGTTAAACAGCTAGGAACATCCTGATAGCGGATAGTAGGTACATAACACGTTAAAAAATCAGTGAGACAGTGCATATAGTCATTTGTGTCTAGAAACTATGTTTGGTGAGCTGTCTGCGTGACCTTGACTGCTACGGGCGGCTTGACGCTTATGCAGCGATAGACTAGGGACTCGCAGCGGTCCGATTGTTGTGGCGTTTGGTTGGCCGAGTGAATTTTTTGTTTTAGTATTCGGTTGTGATTCTTAGTACAGTGTGTGCAACTGTACGTAGAGTACGGCAGTGTATTCAGTGTGTGTAGTGTAAGCAGTGTGAGTAGTGTAAGTGGCATAGTAAGATCACAGTATGAGTTCCAAAGAGAGGAAATTCGTACGTGCAACAGAGGTTCGCTACCTTCACATAAAGGAAACGTCCGCGCTCCCATAATCAACTAAATTACCAACTAAGAGGGAAGTAGTGTGTTTGTTTCTTCATGCTCATCTTACTAAAAAAAGATCCTCCCTCAAGCCGACGATGATGTAGTGCGGGAAGTGTACGGCATATATGAGAAGGCTAGCTTACCTGTACAAAACCCGAAAAACATTACCAGGAAACTAATCACCCTTCACAAACAGTATGTGGGTCTTAAGAAGAACAGAGCTCGGAGTACCATTACTTAACTAAGGAATCATAAAACTGAACATCTTCAGGCAAAGGACGAGGGTTTCCATGCTGCAAGTCCTTCGGCACTTCAACAAACAGCTTGTCGAGCTCCTTCGAGAATTTTCGCTCATTTTTTAGTTGAGTACTGGTACTCCGGGCTCTGTTCTTCTTAAGTCCCACATAGTGTTTGTAATGTGTGATTAGTTTCCTGGTCATGTTTTTCGGGTCTTGCACAGGCCAGCGAGCCTTCTCATATATGCCATACACTTCCCGCACTACTTCATCGGTGGCTTCAGGGTGGATCTTTTTTTTAATAAGGTTAACGTAAAGAAATACACCTAGTACTTCCCTCTTAGTTGGTAATTTAGTTGATAATGGGAGCGCGGACGTTTCCTTTATGTGAAGGTAGCGAACCTCTGTTGCACGTACGGATTTCCTCTCTTTGGAACTCACACTGCGATCTTACTATGCCACTTACACTATTCACACTGCTTACACTACACACACTGAATACAGTTCCGTACTCTACGTACACTTGCACACACTGTGCTAAGACTCACAACCGGACACTCAAACAAAAAAATCACTCGGGCCACAACAATCGGTCCGCTGCGAGTCACTAGTCTAATGCCGCAGAAGCGTCAAGCCGCCCTTAGAGGTCAAGGTCACGCAGATAGCTCACCAAATGTAGTTTCTAGACACAAATGACTATATGCACTGTCTTATCGACATTTTAACGTGTTATGTACCTATTATCCGCTATCAGGATGTGCCTAGCCGTTCAACTCATACCTTACAAAATTTTACGAATGTTTTCGAAACTTCGCGATGGTTGAGCAACCATTAAAAATTGTCCGATCGAGCTGATTTTTTTTTGGTATGACATCGTGTCGTGACACAGAGCACAAATATGCATTACCTTTTTGACATTTTAAAAATTTTGTTTCGACCAAGCACCCTAACGGGACGCATTCTGCCTTGCCCATCCAATAATCTTGTTCAGTTGATGCAAGCGTCTTTTGGTCTTTTGACCCAGCGTCGGTTTTAGCCTACGATTTGTATCAGCCAAATCTCTCGCCGCACCATAAACTGAACAATTGATGGTCCAGATGTCACATTCTTCCGAAAAATCCTTACTAAAAAAGGCATGCATTTCAGCCATATCTTGCAGCTGAGGAGGAACCTAGATGTTAGTGGTCCTCCTTGTCCTCAAATCGCTATCATCTCTCAGGGGGGGGGGGATGCCTTCTTTCCGCGGTTCGTCTCAATGTTACTTCCTCCTCTCCGTCTGCGGCTTGTTCATGCAGCGATTGGGAAAGCGCTCTGCGTTCATATCCAGTTTTCGAGAGGTCACAGTGCTCCTCAATCATCGATAGGTTTGATTAAAATGGATTCAAGAACTATTTTGATAGATTTTTGGATAACTATTTATAGTTGCCCAAACCAGTTACATTTAAATCATATCTGATCCCCTTCTCGAAATATCTCAAAATTACGTTTTACAACCACTCAGTGAAATATACTCTTTTGTCAAAAGGATGTTTCTTGATCCAGTTGGACTTTCTTTTTAAATTTAAGGGTGATCACGGAACAGGAGAATATTGGAAATATCCTTATTCAAGTTATGGTTAATGGTGGCCAAGACTTTATCAAAATATTCATATTCATACGTGTATTTCCCGAATGATATTTATCTGCATCGAATAATGACAATGGTGTTGATTCAAATGTACAAGAAGACTTTGATGTACCAACTAATGAAAAAAAATTATATTCTTAGGGTGGAAATGTTGGCAGAAAATCAAGTTTTCTAATGCGCGCAAGTAGTATAGCTAGGCCGGTTCTGTAGATAATCACCTGGTAAAACATTTATCGGTAAGTTACCGACAGTCGTTAACTCGGTCGGTAAGGTAGAACACTTACACGAATCCATGACCTGGTCGACAAATTGGGTCACTGTTTTACCAAACGAGTCAGCTACAAGCATTTTGTGTAGATGGCGCTCGTGGGATCAGGGATTCTCCTTAATTCTATACGTTTCTGGAACTTTCCAACTGGACGGTGAAGAGTGATTGAAATTCCTAGAAAGCTGAAGTAAATTCGTGGTTCGCTCAAAGAAGTGGGTCCCTACAATACCGACCGTGATACCCACGTCTTTTTTAGATTGGATTCCCCTCAGTTTTCGGGAAATAATTGAACATTCTACAAAATTTAACGTTATCTCGAACGATTTTCTGTCCATCGAAGTTTCTAGAAAGTTCAAACATAACGAGCTATTGCTTTTGAGGTTTCCTATGTCGTTTAACTTTCTAGAAGAACAATCGATATTGGATGTAATCATTTACGACTTTTCGAGAAAGATCAATCGATATTATCTACTAAATTCTAGAAAGATCAATTGATTGAAGTTTGTATGAGGATATAGGTGCTCTTTATCAAACTTCCTAGAAGCATTGATATTTGATGTAATCACCTACACTCGAGAAAGAACAATCAAAGTTTGTAGATATTTTGATACAGGGAATCATGAATAAGTAAGGGTGTGGCACAATAGGCTTTATAGCTTGAGTGCAAGGGGAAATCTCCATGGGCTTCTCGCCCGTATTAGAACTAACTAACTTCTCGAATATCGGTAAAGATTGCATCCAAATACTATTACGTCCACGTCGTGGGTCTTGGGGCAAGCTGAAAGTGGGTTTTTTAGTAAAAACTACTCATTTAAAATCCTATCCAAACAGTTTTTGAATCCATTTTAATTGAATATATCGCTGCTTGAGGAGCACTGTGAGGTAGGCAGCTTGAATTTGCAAAGACTGATGCGAAAAGTGCTAATGCTCTGGGTGTTTCTGGCCCCACGGAGTTTGCATGCTCGCCGTATAGCTTCCGCGAACAGCAATGGAGACTGCTATCCGAAAATCTCAGTTCCAGAATATTTGGCCATTTTCATTTTGGACAATTGACTATCTCGCTCGGAGCGTTCGGAAGGGCAGGGTCGCGACCAACAGCGTAAGAGCCACAAAGATGGTAGTAACATACTCTTAGGACCGCATTATATCTGTAGAGATACGTTGTTCCCGCGTGAGTGGGACACCTGGATAGTATGTGTTCTAGGTACTCAGTATGTTCATGACATGCTCTGCACTTATCGATGTGAACTTGTTGACGTAAAATGTGGTCACAATATACGAAGTTGGAAATTACACCAACCTGACATGCGAACACGAAATCCTCTGTACCTGACCCATTGGGCACAACACCATGAACATCCCAAGGACGGCCGATGTCAGTCTGATCTACGTCTCTAAAATGTCGAATGTGCTGAATATGTCCTAATGCCTGCTAAAAATTTTCGAATTCCGAAATTGGTCCGAATTTATCAGAAGTCAATCCGATTCACGATTTTTTTCCGAAATATGTCCGATCTAATCCGAAACCTGTGCGAAACAGTCAGAAATTTATCTGATTATGTCCGGAGTCTGTCCGGATCATAAATTTCGACTCCGGAAAGAGTCCGATTAGATCCGAAATCAGTCCGGAATTCATGACCTGAAATTATTTTCGTTGTACTAAAAATGGAAAATAGTCCGGTCTAATCCGAAATTTATCCGAACGTAAACTTTCACACATTCTATCCGAAATTAATACGCAGGTTTTAGTTGTTATTCGGTGAAATTGAAGTGAAAAACGGAAAATCGTCCGCTTAAATCCGAAATTCTTCCAGTCAAAAACATGTACTCCCAGAAGCACTCTGATTCTATTCAAAATTATTCCGCAGGTTTAAGTTGTCTTTTGGTGAAATGAAAGTAAAAACGGAAAATCGTCTGATTAAATCCGAAATCTGTCCGGTCGAAAACATCAACTCCGAAAATAGTCCGATTCTATCCGAAATTAATCCGCAGGTTTTAGTTGTTATTCGGTGAAATTGAAGTGAAAACGGAAAATCATCCGCTTAAATCTGATATTCGTCTATTCCAAAACATCAACTACGGAAACAGTCCGATTCTGTTCTAAATTAATCCGCTGGTTTAAGTTGTAATATCGTGAAATGCAAACGAAATCGGGAAATCGTTCGCTTAAATCCGAAATTCATCCGGTCAAAAACATTGACTCCGGAAGCAGTCCGATTCTTTCCCAAATGTATCCGCAGGTTTAAGTTGTAATTTGGTGACATCCAAGTGAAAACGGAAAATACTACTGCATAGTCGGGCGTATCGAAAAAAATTTAATATTTTGCTTTCGTTTTTGGGTAAGGCGTCAGAAAAAAACCACAAAAGCGATAATGAAACTTCGAAAACAAACAAAAATAATGAGAATTTCGATGAAGACGTGAATAGTAAAACGGAGAATGATGAAAAAGCTAATGAGCTTTTGAACAAGGATGAGGACAACTATATGGTTCCGATAGAAGGTGAATCTGTTGATGAAATTGAAACTACAGCTCTCCTGGAAAGAAGAAGCAGTTGATGGGAATGATGAAAGATTTGATGACGATGTGGAAGAAGGATCAGTTGATCGGAATGTTGATAGAATTGACGATGGTTGTGGAAAAAAAGTAGTTTATGGGAATGATGATGGAATTGACGATGATGGGGAAGGAACAGTTTATGGGAATGATGATGGAATTATTGTACGTAATATTTCACTATTCAACATACTTCGTTCGAAAGTGTTCTAATTTCTTTCGTAAAAGTGCATTAAAAATGTTATCAAACATGACTTCTCGTACAACTTTTTAACATTCTGTTCTCGCTCATTTATAATTAAATACTCTATAACTGTATCGAATTTCATTTTTTTAGTTCAGTTTGCTATACCTGATAAGATTAGGGTGTATTGCGTTCGTGAATAACTAGACAAATATTGGACAAAGACGAATAAGAGCTAAATTATTCGCATTTGTCAGAAAGGACGAATTTGGGAATCAACCGGATGAGATCCGGATTAATCGCGTTCCTGAAAATCGTACAAATTTCAGATTGAACCGGATTAATCGCATCCGCCAGACCGCACAGAACATGGACATGGCCGAACACGACCGGGCAAAAATCGGACTAATCTAATCCGTCAGACCATATAATACACGGTCATGACCGGAAATAATCTGGATTCATCACATCCGACAGAACCTATAAAACACGGACATGAACGAATACAATCCGGATTGATCGCGTCCTTCAGACCGTACAAAACACGGACCTCACCGGGCACAATCCGGATTTATCGCATCAGGCAGACCGTACAAAGGACCGTATTCGACCGATATACTCAGCGTGCGATATTCTGCGTTAGTAAAGTGCGTTATATCTAGTAGTGTTAAGTTAAGCTATAGAAATAGGTTTGTGAGCGTCGAATAAATGAAGAATGCATTTCTTGAGTGTAAACTGCCGGACAATATGCAGATTTATTGTTTTTTTCGTTCCACTTCATCCGGAAAATTCGTAAAAACACCGGGATAGAATCCGGATGACGTCTCGGTTTAATATATATTCGGTTTAATTTCCGTGCTACTTCTACCAGGCAAATTTCGGACAAATTCCGGATTCGGAAATTTGTCTGAAATTGTTCGATACGTGGTCCGGTCTTTGTCCGCCGGATTCTATCCGGTCGTATCCGAAATTTGACCGGTCGAAGCTTCGACCGGATAAAGTCGAAGCTTCGACCAGACAAATTTCAGACACGATGGGATAGAATCCGGAGGACGAAAACCGGACCAAGTATCGGACAATTTCGAACGAATTGCCAAATCCAGAATTTGTCCTAAATTTGTCCGGAATTTTTAGCAGGGAAGAGATCTTAATTACATATGACGTTCTCAGGACATCTTTTGTACTGACATGAGACGTCTCAAGAGCATCCTTAGGATGTCTAAAATACATGTTCCAAAAGACGTCTCAGGGATGTCGCAAAGACGTCTCTAGGACATCCTTAATTTTTTTGCCCACTGAGGAATTAAGTCCTTGATGGCCTGAGGGAAGCAAAAGTTTGCTCCTCCGACAAGGACTGATCTTCTACATTTTTGTGAAAGTTACCGTGCATTTTCTTTCTTTGGAGCTGTCGCCGGAATTTTTAAACCACTGCTTCATTTACTTGGGCTTTGAGAAGTGAGGTATCTAGATGGAGTGAGACACTCTCCTCACTTATGATATTAAAATTCAGGTCTTGATGGCGTCGAATGTATGAGGTAAAAGTACCAATGACTGACCACCACCCATTACCTAGCCACTGATAGGTATTTTTTTATTTTATTAAGCTTTTTAACTGATACATGGAAAATATTTCTGCTGAATAATATTTTTTAATTATTCAATTTTTTGTATAAAAAATTATGTCACATAACTTGTTGTTTAAGATATTTTGAAAAATGTTGAAAATATTGTAGTCAAATAGTAAAAGATTGTCAATAGATTTCTTATAGTATTATAGTATTATAGTATTATTGGTCGTGTTGTCTTCTCATGTGCTCATCCCTTCGTCCTACTACCCAGCCACAACACGTGCTCAAGCAATATTATATTATGCTATATATGCGGTTAGAAGTTGTGAATTACAATGAATTAAAAGGAGTTCAAATATGGTTAAATTCATAACGCTTTGAATCCAAAACAATGTCGTTTTCTGCCGTTTACGTTTCAATTCATTTTCAATTCATAAATTGCATTTTATTTGAAGTCGAGTTCATCCGGTTCAATGCCGTGAAGCTACCCTGAAATTTTAAATCAAGCTTATTCCATTCGATGAAAGCAGATGAGAAGCCAATCCATTCCACTGAATCCTGTCGCAAGTTGAAGTTAGTAGGCTTATGTTGACAGAATATTCAGACAGGTAATGGGAATTTTCGTGTTTTTTGAACTCGCGGAAAAGATAAATTCGTGACATTTATCAATAATTCTTAATATATCGATGAACGTAATCTGGTACAGAGTAACAGTAAATTTTGTATTGTCATGTATGTATTTCACTAATTTTTCTTTTTGAATAGAGAAATAAATTGCCTCAATAGGCTCCCTACACTGAAAAAAATGATTTTTCATACCAAGTAAATGCATTTACTTGAATCCTATTTCTTAGCATCAAGAAAATATTCATTAACAGTTGTAAATTTTATTGAAACCAGAGACATATCTTTCGTTAATCTAAACAAATGAATTCTTTGGCTATATTTTCTTGATTGGAATAAATATTTCCTATAATCAAGAAAACGATTTCGTTGAAATCTGATTGGTCGTTCGAAGAAATATTTATTTGATTCAATGAGTTAGATTCTTCAAATTGATTCGGACGCATTCGAAACAATTATTGGTCCACACTTGAATCAAGTCTTCATGTTTACTTAAATCAAAGAAATAATTATACAATTCGATATAATATTAATTGAAGGGTAGAAATGTAAAAGGAGTCAAGCGCCAAATTTTTAAAATCGGGTTTATTAGCTCAAAAAATCAGATAAATTCTATTACACATGCCTGCCAAAGGATTGTTTTGGGGTATCATTTTCCAAAATCCCCACTCAAAAAAGAACAGCTAGAGGGGTCAAGCGCCAATGTGTACTTGATCCCGATCGATCGTCGCGGCTGCGCAGTATCGAGAAATCACGATCGTAGCAGACGAACGGACACGTGTGTTTGGTTTGTGTTTTTGTGTTCACAGTCCGAGAAGCTTTTCTAGCCTCAAAGTAAAAAATCAAATCAAGTTTGGAAATATGCAAAATTATTACTGCTATCGTCATTTGAAGTTGAAATGTCAGTTGTACGCAATTTCGAAGTTATAATTGGATTTTCAAATTTCGCGAAGCTGCGTGATTTTTTTAAAACAAACTTTTTGGAAATCAATTCGTCCATTCAATAGCTAGAATTCTAATTTTTAGCTTTTTCTTGAACTGCAAATTGACTTCACAATTAATGTTGAAAGATGTTAAAAGTAGATACGGACCCAAAATCTAACCTCGAAAAGTGACCTGTTTCATTAATTTTCTCGAAACCTGATAGAATTTCGTGAGCAAACTTTTTTTAGTTCGACAGAGCATGAAAGTATCTCGAAAGTGCTTTCTTTTTTTTTCTTAAATGGTCCCGCTGAATTTACAACATGTTTTTAGTCTCTCCTGAAAAAAAATGGCGCTTGACTCATTTTGCATTTCCACCCTTCAATCAAATTATAATAGTTATTTGTGATACAAGTGCGCAACATAGGTGCGCACCACCGACTCATGGTTCAAGTCGCAGGCGAATGATGCAATCACACGAGTTACCAATCACCTATGCGGACGTTTATCACACGCTATTTTTTGCAACGCCCCTCCAAAAAAGTTGTTAGGAGTAGGTAACGAAAAATACTAATTTTATATTGCATAGAGTGGAGTAAAGAAATTTTTTTTAAATGTTGGAAAATTTTTTTTTTTTAATGTCTCAAAAAGAAATGTTCTGAAAAAAAAAATTTTGTTCACACAAATTTTTGAACCAACATTTTGTAAAAAAAAATTTGTAGACAAAAATTTGTTGGAAAAAAATTATTCTAAAAAAATGTTGGCGTTTATGCTCTTTTTTCTAGGGTGAAGGGGAAGGGGGCTACGAAACCCTCAAAACAAAACTTCAATCATTAAAAGATTTAAATAAAATCAAATAAAAAAATAAAATTTAAATAAAAAGATTTGTTCAAGTTGAATCTAAATTTATTTCATGAAGATACCAACACTAGTGTTTAAAGTTACCTATGCCAGTGTCTCAAGTACCTCATATCGAAATTGCGCATGCGCAGATTTTTCACCAGTGCCTAAAGTAAGCCATCTTCAAACTGCGCATGCGCGAAAATTGTTTCGCACACAGTCTGCTCAAATAAGGTCCTTTAGCCAACATTTAGAAGCATGAAAACGTCAACTTTTGAGGTGCGTGTTGCAAAAATATATTGACTTCTTACAAAGAGTTCATGCATTTAAATTTTATACCAATAAAGCATTTATTTAGATGAGAAAGATACTGAACAAGATATTGTGTTTACATAAATATTTATTTCTTTATGTGAAGGAAATATTTCATTCGATTGCTAGAATTAAATTATTCATAACAAACAAACATTTATTCCAACAAAGTAATTTTTTTTAATCTAACATTTATTAGTGTAGCGTAATTTATTTCAGTTGAATACTGCTTTAGATTAAAGAAATATGTTGTTAAATTCAATATCCATGTTTTTGATTTGAAGAAATATTTCTTCGGCATTTATGGTAAGGGTTATATACTGCTTGCCGCCTTAGACTTTCCATGTTGTGGCAGCTTCATGGTCATCGATGTGGACTTACACTCGATGGACCCAAGTTCGATTCCTGCTGGCGGTGGATTTTTCATCGAATTTTTTTGTTTCAGGTTCATAAAGATTTTAAATTATGTGATTTGTTCGAATTAAATATGTATAATAATAACAATGTTAATTATATTTTAGGCTGAAAGAATCCAGTTGCGATATTTTTTTGCTTCAACTATTCAAAAATGTGACGTGGGGAAATAGCTTTTTGAGCCTATAAAATATTTGTTTGACATTAAAATATATTTCTTTCTATCAATTCGCATTTCCTTATTTCAAAGAAATATTCATTCCCATTCGTGGCACATTCATTTGGAGCAATGAGTCATTCATTTGGTTCAAAATATATATTTTTGTCTTCAGTTATTATTTCTTTGATTCAAAGGAATATTTCCCTCCGACCAATAGGTCGTATTTTTGAATCAACCAATGTTAACCTAATCCTACTAACGTTTGTCTGGCTAAAGAAATTATTTATTTCGTTCAAAGTGAGTGAAACTCGGTAAAATTGAAAAAAAATACAGTCCATATAAGAATGTATTAAATAAAATAAAAATAAAATAAACTAAACCTGAAAAACTATATGATTTGCTATCGATTTTTTTAGTCCACTTTAATTCCATTTCCTTCATTTTAAAAACGACATTCATTTGGATAGAAACATTTCACTCCTATTTAATTCACACCTTCTTCCCAGGTATATTTCTAAAAATGGTATGCATTCCTTTCTTTTACATAACATAATTTTTTAATTTTTTTTCTTTTACATACATAACATTACATTACATCAAATTTTTACTTTAATTTTGAAATGCTTTTTTCATCACGCGATTCTCAGGAACAAAAAGTGTATCTTCTCCAGGTTATCTTTTTTTGTACATCCAATTATGAAATAAGCCATTGCATTTTTTTTGGCTAACAATGTCTGCACAGTCGCATTTTATTAAATACTTGAGTAATAGAAATGATTGACTTTTAAAAAATATAAGAAATGCTACTTCAATGTGAATTTTAGATTTTGATAATATTTTTCAAATGTAATGCTTTCACGATGATTCATTATGATAAATTGAAATTTTAAATTTTAAAACTTTTTCGAATTTCAATCGTGTGCGAAACTATGAATGTTGCCGACGTTTCGTGAACATTGCAGTTGACTTCTTCAGGGTTGTTCTTATATATGCATTCTCTACGATGCCTGTGATTGGACAGAGCGCCCTATGGTTGGATCTGGTCGAACTGGATTGGCCAATCAAGTATTTTTTTAAAAATCCGGGAGAACGGAAAACCAAATCGGATTGGTATTATATGCATTGTCCCTATTGATATTATTACGGTGTTTCAAGATTTCGATTGCTTCTCTATGTTTTCTTGGAAAAATATTGTACGTTTTTACGATGATAGTTGTTTTGTAAAATAAGATGCTATGTCCTGTTTCGATATGATGCTCAGCTAGTGCTGATTGCGTGAAATGTTTTAGCCTGACTTTACTCTCATGTTCCTTTACACGTTGGCTTACAGCCCTGTCGGTTCCTCCAATATAGGTTTTGTCACAGGAACAAAGGGATTTTATATACTCCCGGATCACTGAGAGGTGCCTTTTTATCTTTAGGGTTGTTTAGAAGTTGTCCTATTTGCGCAGGTGGCTTAAATATAGTTTGGATGGTGTGTTTCTTGAGAATTCTTCCTGTTTGTTCTGTGATACCTTGAATTTAGGGTAGGACGGTGGTCATTTTTCTCTCTCATTCTTTAGTAGGTTGCATTGACTTGTTTTTCTGATTGTATTTTCTTATTGCTTTATTAATTTGTTTGTTTGTGTCATCGTTTTGTATTAGGATTTCTTTAACATTTGAAGTTCCTTTTGTAAGTTATCTTTATCTTAGTTAGATTAGTATATGGTGTTAAAGCGATGTTGTTTGTCTGAGTAATATAAGTTTTTTAAAAATAATACATGTAGATGGTAAAAGGAACTGACATACTTCAGACCAAAAGTAGATTTTTGATGTTGTAGGGGAGACCTCCCTACAGTGGATAGCAAAAATTGGTAGATTTCAGTAAACACAAAATAGGATATATAGTAAAGAGCTGTTCTGACACAAATGAAGGTGATATATTCACCCATGTGTTGAGATATTAGTAAAAATCAATTCGTTAGCGAATAAAAAGCTATTGATATTATTTTGAGGTGGTAAAATTTTGTCCAGTGTTGGCTGGTTCGCCCTACAGTGGACATTCGATTCTACACCGCGAATCAGAATAGAAAGATGTTTTTATGCGTACCACTAAATCATATTTTATACCGACGCTACTATCAGAACAAAGAAAAAAGTGATATA